>VOQK01028203.1:3565-16437 GCA_015052645.1 Benitochromis conjunctus
AAAAAAAAAAAACACATTGTGTGACTTTGCAGACACTTTAAGTTACTTTGGAAAGAAAGCCGGTTACTCCTAGGGTCAATCACTTAAATGAAATGTTAGAAGGTGCTGCAGATGCTCTAATAACAAACCCAGCACTGAGGCAGACCAACGACAAACTGAAACAAGCTCTGACCTGAGCCAGCACCACAGGTCTCTGTGCAGCTGGCTTTAAGACGACTGTGCAGGAACTGCCTATTTAAATAGAATAAACACACAATATTTTTTACAATGTTCAACCTCATCTATTAAATTCTACTCAATTTTGACAATTTCCTGAGTGTTTTCTCACTTTTAGCACGTCAAGCAATCTAGTGATTCCCCCCCCCCGTAATTTAAACAATCATTTGCCAGGAACATCCCTAGTAAAAACATGTCTCACTGAGTGACTGCCAGCTTACTACACTATAAAAAGGTATTAAGTGTATTGTGCTGCCACACTGAGTGTTCCTGTTGGCACTGGATTCCTTCATGTTTAGTATAAATAAAAATTATTTTTCATAGATGTTGAAAAGCTTCTCATGTGACAGGCTTCCAGCAGACAAAAGAGTTTCTACACCCACACATTAGTACACTCTGCATACATGCTGACACAAAGAAAACAGCGGCACGTGCACAGACAGGCAGAGAGTGAGACACACACATACACACGCACGCACACAACACACCAAGCTACAAAGACAGGAAGTCTGGGCCTTTTTTGGGGTGACTCAAACCACACTTGACCTCAGATAAACCCTCTGTTCATTCAGCGAGCTAATCGTCTACCAGTGTGTTTGCACACAGCGCGTGCAGACCTCAAGATGAACCGCATATTGGTGCCACTTCCTGTACGAGCACTGTTATAGCCTAGGCTTCAGCTCCCTGGGCAGATGCCTTCAAAAGACTCAGAGCGCCTGAACGCTGCCTTGTCAAGATCACAGAGACTTGATTCAAAATAGATTCACTAGAGGAGCTGCAAATTGATACAATGCAGCTAATAATAGCATCCAGCACTCAAGGGTTATTTTGGATTTCAGTGAGAGGGGAAAGAAAAGAAAAGAAAAAAAGAAAAAAAAAGAAAAACAAAACACTTTTACTCACATGAAAGATCACTCACAGACACACACACACACAAAGCCAGACACTGTTTTTACACACACAGGCTGGCTGCTACATAAACTCCAGGAAAGAAAGTGAGCGTGTGCATAACATAAAAAATAAAAAGCATCTATAACTTGTGGCTGGCAGTTTCTCCACCTCACACACAAAATAATGACTTATGCCAACTCACCCTTGGTTGTTGCAGTGACGCCGTCTGATTTGGTGAAGTCTATACTGGCATAGGCTCCGTTCTCTGGGAGAGCCACCGTCCCCCCTGCAGCCACCATCGCAGACGCAGTGCTCCCACTGCTGCTACCTGCTCCCAACGTCACAGCTCCCGTATTACTCCCATCCTCCCTCAGCTCCAAGGCGATGTAGTTGAGGCCGTTTTGGTAGCCGACTGACATGTTCCTGCACATTCTGCCGGCTCCAGGCGCCGTGGAAGGGGAGGATGATGCTGCTGACGTCCTGGAGGTCGTGCCCGTTTCTGTGGTTCTTGGTGGGGCATGGGGAGCTGGAGAATCACCCAGACCCTCTACAGACATCCACACACTGTCAAAAGACGCCGAGCTGGCCCATCTAGATGCCTGTCCCTCGGTTAGATAAGATCCGTTGGGGGCCGAGGGGTTAGCCAGAGTGGGGTGTGTGGCTGATGAGCCAAGACCTCCACCAGGAGGAGTTGAATTAGAGGAAGAGGTGGAGGAGAATGTTTCTGAGCTGTGTCTTCTTCTGCCCTGGGGATCAGCTCGAACCACCTTGGGCTCCATCGGCTGCGTTGGCGCCCTATCTGGGCTCGTTGGGGGCAGTGGGGGAGAAATGGATGAGGAGGTGGTGTGGGGAGGGTGGCCGTAATGCCCCTCTATCACACAGAGATGCTGCAGCATGGCTGTAGGGCTCGTTTGCGTCCCGTCACCCCTGCTGAGGTTAAACGTCATGTCTGTATAGTCGTCACCAACTGGCCGCCAGTGACCTCCGACCTGCACTCCAGGGGAGGCCACCACCCCAGGATTGCTAGCCAGTGGTCGGATATAGCTGGGCGGGTTCCACGGGGCAACTAGGCTCGGTCTGGGTGACTGGTTTTTGCCCAGGCAATCAGAACTATCCTGCTGGTCTGCCCCTACCTCCACACTCATGTAATCCTGAGGAGCGGAGCGACAGTGGTTACCGGATCCCAGGGAAGGCGCTTCGTCTTGGGCAGAGTGGGGGTAGGCGGGTGGCTCTTGCTGGAGAGGGTAGTGATCACCAAACTCTATATTAATATACTCTCCAGGACTGGAAGGCCCTTCAGAGGAGCTGCCAGTGGCAGGGACTGAAGTCAAGGTGCCTGCAGATGCTATTGAGGGCTCACTAATTCGCAGTGGCCCGTGGAAACTTCTTCGGCCTAGAGGGAGGCGGTTGGGCCTCACAATACGCCTGTCAGCCATTGCTGCAGTCGTATGGTGAGCACCATAAGGCGGAGGTGGGTGAGAGGGAGTGGAGGTGCTACTACCTCCACCACCCCTCTTTTCTGGTGTTGACACTGAAGATGTGGCGACTGATGAGTAGACTGGTTTAGCAGGAGAGCTCATAGGAACGTACTCCCCGTACTCTTTCTCCTTCTCTTCCCTTTCTCTGCTGGGGGCCTTATAGGAGCGAGGGAGAGAGAAATAAGGGCTGTAAGGCTTTGGGGTGCTCTCAGGTGTACCAGTTGTATAATACCCGCTGCTCCCTTCATTTGAGACTTTGCGCCCCCCACCACTACTGTACGACATGTCCATATATTCCCCATTCTCAGGTCTTTCTGCAATGCTGTCACTTGCACAGGCCCCAATGAGGCTGGAGCTGCTGTGAGGGCTGGGAGAGGCCTGCACTGGGGAGGGGGAGCTGCCACCGCCCCCCGGGAGCATCATCATGTAGCCATGGGAGTCTGTGGAGGATTGGGATTGGAGCTGAGGGTGATGATGGTGGGCTGAGCGTGTAGCTAAAGCTGGACTGTGAAACTGAGGAGAATGGGAGACGTGGTGGGAGTAAGAGCTGGGTTGCATAGGCATGTAGTCAGGGGGAGTGTCCCTCGGTGACACCGCCACACCGCACATCATAGGCATATAGCCGCTGTCTTCCTTGGCAGAGGAGGAGGAGAGAGGCGGACGCTCGGAACCGGCCTCCGTTCGGGAGAGTGTGGAGGGACGGCTCTGCTGACTGTGTTCGGAGCAAGAGCTGTAGTCAGAGCGCAGTGAGGAAGAGGAGGAGGATGGCCCCCCGCGGAGCAGGCCACCGCCAAACGGCAACACCACATCGGACCCCTCGTCCAATGAGAAGTTAGTCTGTGTCATTTTCTGATAGACTGCCACTCCGGTCGCGCTGCCAGTCGGTCTGGTAAAAGAGTGCGTCCTCCTCCTCAGTGATGATGAAGAGAAACGCTCATCCTCTGTCGTTGATGTGCTCTCGTCCCGTGGCGTGTCAGCTCCACTGTTGTTTCCAGAGCCCGCGCTGGTACCAAAGACCTCCCGGTTCCAGCCCATGGCCATGTAATCATTTAAACAGTTCTCTTCTCTGATTGGTGGGGTGTTGCCGAGAGAGTCTGGTGTGTTACTGCGCACCCGGAAGTAACGGAAGTCACCTGGGCTGGAGCCGTACTCGTCTGATGAGTTGAAGCCACCATCTGACGGGGAGCCGCATATTGAGGCACTCGATGGGCGGGTGAGCGTATCGGAGACGGAGCCGTGGCCGCTGCTCGAGGAGACGCTCACAGGGCTGGTGGTGGAGGGAAAATGGGAGACTGGCAACGAGGCAGAGCGCGCATGATAGGTGGACGTCGCCCCTGGGATAGCTCTGACATAGCGTCCGCTGCCAGTGCTTGTACCAGCATTTCCTGTGGTGACGCCGCTCCCACTGCTGCCGCCGCCACCGCCGCTGCCAATATCCTGACGACCGTGATGGGCCCTCGCCGTGTTTAGGTGAACCAAACTTCCAGTGGCAGAGCGGAATGGCCGATTCATTGTGCCCTCGCCCTCACTGGATGTCCGAAAGCGATAGCCACTAGCCATGTTGCTTTTACTTGATGGCGGCGTGCCAACCACAGACTCTGTCCTCGACCGTCGCTGCAGCCCAGTCTGACTCGGCGGTAGGTTGCCCAGGTGGCGCCGCGTCGTGATGAAAGGCATGTGATTGGAGCCCGATGACTGACTCTTACTCCTTGGCCTAAACTCCGCAAAAGCTTTCAGCGCTTTCATCGTTTCCAGGATGGTCTCGTGCATGTTCTGGGCCACAACAGAGTCATCCACCTGCATCCATATCTCCCCGGGCCCGATGGAGGAGGAGCGGCCCACCTCGATGAAAAAGAAGCTTTCCGAATGTCCGCAGCGCCTGATGTTCATCAGCTGCAGGTTGACGCAGGGCGTCTCAGAGTTCAACTTAACGAGGTGAATGGTTTTGGTAGAGAGGCATAGCCGGTAAACACCTGTGAGGTTTTTGGTTTGACCCAGTCCTTTGGGTTTTACATTCACCTGCCACACCTCTTTAAACACAGTACCAGGGGTGACCGTACCATATCCGTCATCTAAATCATCAGAGTCCAAGTGTCCTTTTTTGCCCTCGCTCATCAGCTCACTGATAGCCACATACCAGTCCTCCTGCTCCTGCTCATTCTCAGCCACAATGGCAAAGTACTCATCCTTGGTGTAAAGGGCAATGAGGTGTTTGTTTTTGGAATCCGCCCTTTTGTTCACGGTGAAGCACTGGTAGAGGTAAATCACTCTTTTGGGGGGAGAAGGGAGGACGGCTCCACCACTGCTGGAGGCGGAGGAGGAGGCGGCTGCCGCAGCGGCAGCAGCAGAGCGGAGGCTGTTTCTGAATTTCTTCTCGCTGTCGTAGTACTCCAGGCGGCTGGGGCCGAGGTGGCTAGCAGCCCGCAGCACGAAAAACCTCTTGTGTCCATGCTTTTGCTTTCTTAAATAGCCACACTTTCGTATATCATCCACCACGTCTGAGGTGTTTACGACGTTCACAGCCGCGTATACATGGCTGCTGCCAGAGGCGGGGTCCTCGGCGGTGTGTACCTGGCTGAAAGGCGAGGAGGAGGCGGCGGCGGCGTCTTTCCTGCCCGGAGACTCTGCGATGTTTTCCCCGGAAAGATGCTGCTGCTGCTGGTAGTGATGGTGCTGCTGTTGATCCTTTGGCGGCTGATGGTGGCTATGGTGGAAGTGGTTTGACGGAGGTAAATGGTGGAAACGAGAACCACCACCACCACCACCACCTCCGGCTCCTCCGCCGATATTAATTAACGGGGAAGGGGGTTCCCCGACCGAGCCGTCTCCGTTTGCGGCGGCAGTGGTGGCGGCGGCGGCCGCCGCAGGTTTCGTCCCCACGTCCCTCTGCTGTGTCTCCACCATCAACATCGCTGCCTTGCCTTCCTGATAGTTCGTGAAATTTGCCATCAGAGAACACAATCAAAGGTCACTTTACTAGCAAGCTAATCCGAGCGGACCTAGACCCCATTCTTGTTTTGGGAGACGAGCTCCCGAGTCCGGCTAGGCCAGCTAACGTTGACTCACAAACACACACACACGACTCAGATTTGCAGCACTCACAAACCGGCTTTGCTGTTCCGTCTGAAGAAAATAGTCCCTTTCACCCTCTCAGCGGCGAGGCAGGTACTCCAGCGCGAGCTTTGCTTTTTAATTTTTTTCACGAAATAAAGCCCACCGTGTGCAACATGACCACGTTCAGCCGTGTTTCTATAATCGGGAGGATCCAGCTAGCTCGGTTAGCACAGCTTTCCCTTCTCCTCTTGTACACATCTCTACGGGCCACAGCACAAACAACACATGACCCCCTGCGTCACCGAGTGAACGGGAGGAACAAAGGGGCAGAGACGGGCTCTGATTGGTCCGTCACTTTGACTGACAACTGTTGACAGACGTCAAAACCAATCGGTGTGAGATATTGGAGCTTTGCGTCAATGGCTCTGGCCAATCGCGTAGCGTAGAGTTTACTGAAGTTTTCAAAATAGGCGGTGACTTCTCGGGCTTATCTGGAGCCTGCTGTTGAGCTTTCCAGCATATGTTTACGCGTAGGAAACTGTTCCCAGACCAGCATATTCGGAGTTTTCCCCCTCCTTCCCCACCGCCGCGCTGTGATCAGACAAATCTTTTGGTTATTTATGTTAGTTAGATCGTATTATCAAATATTATACAAATCCAAAAACAAGCGTAAATGAGCCATTGCTGAGTAATTCTTACAATAATCTTAAATAAAGTAATCTTGAAATAAAATAAACTGAGAAATTGAGGTTTTTATCAGTGGTATAAAAGTATAATTTGAAAGCACTTTTGTGCAAGTCTGTGGTTGTGATTCACTGTATTTTAATTGGAAATACTGTACTTTGCACACCACTGTATTATTTATAGAGAAGGGCATATCTGGTTCGTGTGTATTTGATAGAGAAATCGTATGTTTTTAAAGCGAGTACAGCATGTGGAATGATCTCCACCTTAATCAGTGGCTACACTGAACAGCTGCTTTTACAGTAATGCATTCTTAATAGTGAAAATGCAATTCTAATGTCACTGTGCCTGTTCATACTCTTAGAAATATTTTCATATAGCAAATTTCACGCAGACGTGCAAATTATTTTTCCTTTACAGTTGATTTAGAAAGACAGATGCACAGAAAAGTGGAAGATGCATTTCAAAACAATGTGAGAAACAAAAAAATAGACATTTCGTGTGAGTAAAGTGAATACAAACAACAAAATTAACTGACCATACTACACCTGCTGGCACCACACTTGCATTCCCTCTGACCTGAGAGTGATCCTAAGCTTTTTGCCTAAAGGCAGCAACGTGCCACTAAATGCTTATTAAGAGAGCATGCATGTGTGACAGTAGAGATTTAAGCTCCCGTAACAAACTTAGATAGAGTAATCAAGGAGGACTTTCCCCCTATGTCCCAGGAGAGGTATCTGTGTTCTTACACACTGCGGAGAATGCCCCGCTTGGCTTTCTTAGCCTCTACTACACTTTGCATGTGACAATTTGCTGGAACCTTTTATCCCAAACACCTTTCAGTGTCATGAGCGGGATCATGTGTTTAGTGCAGCTGGCCTTGGTGGGAATCATACCCTTAACTCTATGCGGGGACCACCTGTCGGCTTCTGAATGTGTCCCTTTAAATGGCAAAGACCTAAAGAAAACTCATATGTGGCTATTACCCATATATACTTGCAATGCTTTTGATAATAAAAAAAAGCAGAAGAAATATTGGACCTGTGTATAGCTACAACATGTTTAGTTTCACAGATATCTCTTTAAACATCTCAAAACGAGGCAAACATTTTGCATATTCACCAGTTGCATTTGATCAAATCAAACCTAAAGTCTCTTTTTATAGGCCCTTTCAATGCTAAGAACAGTCAGGGAATAATAAGCTGTTCCATAGTTTCATAGCAAGCACAAGAAGATTTAAAGAGCTGGTTTGAAGAGAAGAGTGTAGCAGTTCCATAACATACTCTAAACCTGACTGGGAGACAGTGCAAAAGCTTTAAAAGTTGGGTTATAAGTAAAGACTTGTGAGAGTTCCTTGAAAGCCTTAAAGCAGCATGTTGGATAGATTGGAGGTGATTAAGAGAGGAGATGAAGCCATGGACAAGCATTTCCAATTTACTTTTCAAGAAAAGGGCATGCAGTTTAGCAGCACGGCTGAACGTGGTCATTTCATAAATGGGAACAAAAGCAAGAGCCGATCAGAGTGAAGATGTGAGCATCAAAGGTTAAAGACTGTTAAAAATGTTCCCAAAATTCCACCTTAGCTTCAGATCCATCAGTTGTAGACCTTGAGACGTGAGGGAACAACTGAAAGTACCTTTTGTCACTAAAAAAGTTTGATGTAACAAGGTAACATTACATGGTTAGTGGTGACTGGTCTGGAAAAACTCAGCAGACACAGACAGCCCTCCAAAACGCTTGTAATTAACCTACACCCTTGTTTCCATATCCTATTTATCATCTCATTACTTTACTGATGCCCAATCAGCACCTCTACACCTCAACACCAGCTACTAACTCTGCACCAGCAGGACAGAAATGTAGTTTGCTTTTAACCAGCCGAACAAAGCAAACCTCTACCACTCCAACCAAAAAATAAATAAAACATTTTTTTTAAACGTCGTAACTAGTGCTGTCAGCGTTAACCGATCCAATAACTGAGCGCGAACTGATCTGCGTTAACGGGTCAACATTGGCAAATCCCCGTTAGTCGGTGTGAGGGGTTACTGTGCATTAATGCAGCTTTAACGCGATAATAATAAAGTAATCACGACTAATGCGATTAACAATGAACCCATCTGGAGCACAGACTGACTCAAAATCCCTGAAATGTCTCTGTCAACGCATTTCGGGCAGTTTGTCCAAAGTTTGTTGATTCTGCCCTCCAGACGGGTTGAGTGAGTTAAAAAATTTTTTTATCTTGTTAATCGTGATGACTGCGTTAACATTCAGTAGCCGGACAGAGATCCAAATATACATTAAACCTGCCAAATCCTAACTCTCCCAAATGAAAGAAAACATGGATACATCAGCAATAAAGTATCTCTTAAGCTGTGTTGCTAAAGCACTGTACCTTCACCCTCTTATATAATCTATGTGGAGGCTTTGGTCTTTCATTCTTTCACCTCTTTAACCTTTTGTTACAGGAAAGAAAAAAAGCTGGACGGCATTATGACAGCCAAAATACCAACCTGCAGTCTCTGGCACAATGGGGGCTAGCTACCACTCGAGCCTTCAGGCAACCTAACTCTTCCCTGGGGAAATATCAGCTGCTTTTCAAAGGAAGGCCGGTTCTGCTAACCTCTGTCTGGCATGAGACCAGTCAAACCTGCGAAAGCCTCTGGACCTTTCATCATGTTAACTCTGCAGCTGTGAGAACACATGAACTTATGTAGCCTTCCACCTTTTGCCCTGTTTCTGACTCACATACAACACAGAGGGAGGAAAAATGTAAATCCTGCTACCTCTGATATTCTCCAGAATCTCAAACGTTGTTTATCTGCCTCTTAAAAACACAAAGCTCTCTTTCAGTTAAGGGTAAGAACATGAACATTCATGCACTGTGGCTGAGTAATGCTCCAGATAAAAGGTGTGGCCCACGACTTTTAAGTAAAACAAGCTGTTTTGCGATTTTTTTTAAGGCAATTTGCATGCATCTATCTGCAGAAGGCAGATGTTGTGTGGGACAACAAAGAGACTTTTACAGGTATGTTTTTGCATGCGCTTAAGTGTCAGTCAAACCAGAAGCCATTGTGTCACGATAAAGATGCAAATATTGCCCATGTTCTTGCATCAGGGCGTTTATTTAGTCCCTGTGCTGACGTCAGTTGTCTGGGTTTGCAAATACACGCAAAAAGGAGATTAGACACTGCGGCAGGAGTTGATTATTTCACACACAAGCAACCTTCCCCTGAATAAGAGTTTAATAGGGATAAGAGGCACCAATGTAAGTCTTTTTAATAGTAATAAATAATAGTAATAGTAATAAATATTTGGCTCAAATGTGGCTATCATCTGTTGTTTTTTATGGGCTACATAAAAATATGCAAGGTGAGTCTGGCTGTGTAGACTCAGCCACAGGTCCACCTTATGTGGACCAGATGTCAGATGTGCTGTGACTAAAGCTTTATTTATACTCCTTTGAATCATTGCAGAGCCTGTGCAAGCGGCCGGCACCATGGTTCAGATCATGAGATGAGTTTTAGTATTACACATAAGCAGAGTATATACAAAACATAGTGTTTAGATGTGGCTTTTATTCATTAATGGAAAAATCCTATTAAAACCTACGTGACCCTGCATGGAAAAGGATAGTTATCCTACTTGTTATATTATGATTCAACAGCATTTTTTGGTAAGTTAGCTTACATTTCACTATTTCACTATTTCACATGCAGGTTTAATTACTGCCAGACCTGATGAAGCTCTCTGATGAAGTGAAGTAGGCTCAAAGATCTCAAAAATCATGCCAAAACTGGGCAATGAGTGCCAAAATTAGCTGTGATTTGTGGGTTATGTTTTTTTTTTTTAATTTAATCTCTATCTATACTAAATAATCATACTCTAAACCAGGGGTCTCCAACTCCAGGCCTTGAGGGCCGGCGTCCTGCAGGTTTTAGATAACACCCTGGGTCAGCACACCTGAATCAAAGGATTAGTTCATTAGCAGGCCTCTGGAGAACTTCAAGACATGTTGAGGAGGTCGTTTAACCATTTAAATCAGCTGTGGTGGATCAAGGACACATCTAAAACCTGCAGGACACCGGACCTCGAGGCCTGGATTTGGAGACCCCTGCTCTAAACTGAAAGGTTATTTGCACTAAATTTTTTACTTGAAGAGACTCAAAACCCAAAGGGTTTTGCCAGGAAGGGCATCAAGCATCTGCCAAATCGAACATCCAGAGCTGTCTGCTGTGGTGACTCCTTGTGATTAAAGGAGGAGCAGAAAATAGCTTTCTTTTTATATTTTAAAATTTGTTTTTGATTGCTTTTTTAAATGATTGATTAGGTTTATGAAGTGTAATACCAAACACAGCAGTTGCTTCCTGTTCAAACTGTCCTTTCTTATGTTGTTTTTAGGCTGAAATGATCGATAAATCTGTCATCAAACTAACTAAGTACATGTAGTGGGGTGTTAACAGGGGTACAGGAGCCCATATATCTGGTAGAGCAGTTCTTCATCCCTGGACCTGCCAAGTACCAAAATGTTGTGTGGCAAGACGCTGAACCCCGTGTATTCCCACTGACAGGCGAACAAACAAAGGAAAGACTAAGATGAGCACAAACAACTATTCGGTTTGTTATTAAATATAGAAAACATCAAAGCAGGATAACAGAACCGTGTTGAAACTGTCCTTCATCATAAATCTGTAGCATACATATTGTTGCCTGCTGTGTTTCTCCTGTTTCTACCCAGGCTGAAGCGCTCTCTTGATTGACAGTTGCCATGACGGAGCTCCCTCTGCTGGCCAGGACTGCACCCTGCAGTAAATCCCGTGCTGCTATTGTGGTTGTAACAAAGGAGCGGAGCCAACAAAGCTGAAACACACACAGAGGAAACACAAAGGAAAGCATGCTTCCCTTTGTTATCATCTCGGCCTGTTATTTTAGAACAAGCACAGTTGCGACATTGCTGCTGCTGCTGCAATTTAAACAGACAGAGTCGGTGAATTAACTGAACTGGGAGCAAATTGCTGATATTCAGTTCTGCCTGCTTTAATGCTGTTTCGTGACATAAACAGTTGTGTCAAAGTGGTGGCAACTTAATGTGAAGATCATGCTGAAAGTATTAGACACTGGACTTTTTATCTCTATGGGGTCCTGCTCAATAGAGACATAAGTGTTCTTGTTCTGGTGCCTTTTAAACAATACAAAAAGTAAAAAAATTTAAAAAAAAACCCAGCCATGTTTGCTCATTAAATGTGTTTTTATTTTTTGTACTGGTGTTTCAATACTTTTTCTTCTTTCTTCTCTATCACTCTATCTTTCTGCACGTCCTCTTTCACCACATCCACGGACCTCCTTTGTGGTCTTGCCCTTTTCCTCCTGCTTGGCAGCTTCATCTTCAGCATCCTTTGTCCAATAAATCCACAACCTCTCCTCTGCACACGCGCAAACCATCACAGCCTCGTCTCCCTAACTTTGTCTCCAAACCATACATCATAGTGGATTGTCATCAAAGTGTCAGAAAATAAAGCTTTTTTATATTATTCATCGATCTGAATGCTGGAATGAGAAAAGATTAAACATCTGACAAAAAAACTAAACTAGAAACTACAAGAAGCCATCAGCTTGATCTGAATCCACACAGAGTGACGCAAGCATCGTCCAGGAGCTACACTTCAGTGGCTGACTAGCAAGATCATGTCCACAGGTGAGAGTGGGTGGTTTTCCATTCGTAGTGGACAGGTTTGCTGGATGAGGACCTGGATAGAACCAGCATGCCATTTATTTGAAGTTCATACATCAAAAACTGCTCGATAAACAACATTTTTAAGACATTCTGAGAGATATTTGCAGACGGTGAACTTCAGATAACAGACACTGGAAATATTAATGAGTCTGGTTGCTCTTGATCTTCAGCAGCTTTTCCTGTGCTACATCACATATCCTTCACAAAAGGCTCCTGCAATCTGATTTTAACAGACACTTCACAAACCAGCATCTGTCTGTGAGCTTGACCGCTCTCAACAGACAAATTGTTGTTTCTGTGGAATCACACTTTTGTCCAAGCCGTTGTCTTTTTTCCCCCACATATCCCTCTGTTGCACATTTCCATGCTTTTGGTTGATGTTTTGCAGGATTTTCACTGACCTGATGTCAGTTATCCTGTGCGATAAATTTCCCTGGGGGAAGTGCAGCTTCTCGGTGTTAATGTGTGTTACTATAAAAGCGAGATCACTCTTTTTCCGCAAAAGAGTTGTGGCACCTTTCAGTGCAGATAACGGATTAAGTCCAATCCTCGGTACTGTAAACACAAACAGGAGATTATGCGGATCCTTGAATTATTATTAAACTAATTTTTTTCTGACATCTTATCTGAACATTTTTCTTCACATTTAAGGTTTCTGGAAATATCCCTCTGGACTCAAGCATTTTATTTTATTCCATATATATATTTAAACTTAACAGGATGCGGCTTCTATCAAATCATAGTTTTTACTGCATGAAAATACCGCTTATCGTTCAATGGGGTGGATCCCCATTCCCATGAGTAATCCTGGTCTAATC
>VOQK01028203.1:23502-34176 GCA_015052645.1 Benitochromis conjunctus
TAATGATGACATAATTAGTTAGGCCCCAGTCGAAGCTTGACAAATTGGAAATTGGGACCAGAATTTTCTGCTTTTGAAACATGCTGGTTTCAATGCTAAGGCATAACTTACTTTTTAAAGTTTCATTACCGGTTGGTGGTTTGTTAGCAAGTGTTTGCAGTTACAAGTCGATGAGTTCCTTGCAACTATGGGTTGCCAACCCGACTATGAGTAACCATAGCAATCTGGTAACCAGCAACCAGCAAATACCCATGTTGACTCAGGCCTTTACTTTAAAAAAGCTTAAAAAGCCATTGTACCAGATTCCCATTTATATGACAAGCTGCTTCCTGTTGTGGCTAAGATTTCTTGCGTAACTTTGAAGGTGTCACATTGAAGACGCAATCCAATGCAAACAAACCGCATTGAGACAGTTCATTCCCCAACATATGTTTGCCCAATGATGAGTAACGTTGCCAACCAAGCCAGTAATGTTATACATTTTTTTATAATGCATAACATTACCTCAGTTTTTCTTCTTTGCAAGTTGTTCCTGTTGTTGTTTCTCGGCTTTCCGTTTCTTGTACTGGGCTATCTCGGCCATCTGCAGCCCATGGGCCATTTGCCTGTTGAGATGAAGTGAACAGCGTGATGACAGCACACACACACACGCACATAGTGTAGTCCCGCAATTACTCGACTTTCTCTCCAAAGAACAGATTAGCTGACAGGTGGATTTATAGTAACAGCCACTGCTTAGGACCACAGCTTTATCCTGTAATGTTAGCAAAGGAGCTTGTATCATAATAAAGGCTGAAATCTTGTGTACGGTTTAAGTGAACAAGGCACACCAAGCCGTTACCAATAAAAATCACAGCTGTAATTGTGCCAACATCTACAAAACTTTAGCTGTGATTAACAATGAACTGAGGTCATTTATTTTGAAAATCTGATATATTTCTGTAAACTTTCCAGACCAAATTACGAGCCCCTATTTTGAAAAATTCCCTCCACATTAATTGAATCCTGTTTTTTTAATTCTTTAAACTAAAATAACAGCAGCACAAAAGGTAAGGTAGGGTGTGGTGACCTGCACTTCTTACTATAATGATCATGGCACATGACTGTATATGTCATTATGTAAGCAATTTCCTCTGTAACAGTTAGGCCAATCTTCACAAAACTTTACACAGACGTCATCACACACACAGCAATTAATGACTGCATGGTTTATTATAAAACTGAAATTGGATTTTCCCACATATTGTGTTTATTTCATCACCCCAAAGGCAATGTTAGTACTGGGGTATCTAAAATGGCTGCATGACTTCAAATATGAGCAATGGCATGATGTGGTTGTTTTTACACTAAAACGAGCATGGGAATTGTTTTTAGTAGATGGACCAGTGCAGGACTCAGAAAGTTAGACAGTGTCGGGTGCAAAAGGTTGAGGGTAAAACGGAAGAGTAACACACAAGAAGGAGAAAAGTCACTGTTGCCTACCCAGACTTGAGTTCTGGAGGAACAGGCAGGGGTTTGGTAAATCCAGCTCTCCCTACGAGCCAGTAGGTCTCCTCTATTCCTTTCCCCTGAGAAAGATACAGAAAGAAACTATAAGAGGCTGTATTTCCACTTTATCTGATCATAATGGTGAAACCCGTATTGCGTGTTTAAGGGCTGTACCCGGACTTCTGTCCTTCCTCTCAACTCTAACTTGTAGCCAAGATTTAGGTCGTGAAGGACCTTCACTGTACTCTGATGAACATGGATCCTGTAAGCTGTAACAGATAAATGTTTAACACATACCTTTCCAGGTGAAGAAAGGTGAATCCACAAGCAACGTACACATTCCTGTCTGGCTATTTCATCCATCAACTGATTTTTCTGTTTATAGATTAGTAACTTACGCATCCCGCTGGACTCCATACGAGAGGCAGTGGTCACTGTGTCTCCAAACAGACAGTAGCGAGGCATGGTGAGACCCACGACACCTGCTACGCACGAACCTACAATACATATGTACACAGCAGGTCATCTTGACAATGTCTATTTGTATAAATGCAAATGAATTGCTGCCAGATGATTGGCTGCTTAGATATTTAACCTAATAAACTTGGTAAAGTAAGTAAGTAAATTGTTTTGCGATGTGTTTATGACTTCAATCGCTAGTTTGAAGTCTCACTGAAAATAATATAA
Organism: Benitochromis conjunctus; assembly: GCA_015052645.1. Classification (NCBI taxonomy): domain Eukaryota; kingdom Metazoa; phylum Chordata; class Actinopteri; order Cichliformes; family Cichlidae; genus Benitochromis; species Benitochromis conjunctus. Next base: position 25,678 of record VOQK01028203.1, read on the forward strand.
TGTTCATTTTCTAAGTTATGGCTATCTTTAGACTAAAAATAATAATAAAGGAGGGCCCCCTTTTACGCATGTCTACCTTGTTGACAAGTTGGCAACAGCCAAGAGGTTCAATTTGAGGCTTCAAAGAGAAACTTCATGAACTAATGTGTGACAGCAAAGTAGCTGTATCCATATTCTGAATGGTTAAAACTCAATGGCCAATAACCCCTCCTTCATATATTGCACTAATGCTTTAATACCTGTGTGAAGCCCTATTCGTATCCTCACTGGAACATCAGGCATGTGTCTCATTTTAAAGGTCCCCACAGCACTCAGAATGTCAAGAGCCATGTTGGCTATTTCTGCAGCGTGACGGATGCCGTTAGGAACGGGAACACCTGAAGCTACCATGTAAGCATCGCCTATTGTCTCCACCTGGAGGAGATCAGAAAAGAATAAGCATCAATGTCATGTGATGAGATTTAATACCTGAAACCACAGTACGATTACATAATCATTATCATTATCACCTTGTAGACATCATGGTTTCCTATGATGGCGTCAAAGAGCGTGTAGAGGTCATTGAGGAGATCGACCACTTCAATGGGCTCGCTATTAGCTGAGATGGTGGTGAAGCCAACAATGTCACTGAAATACAGTGACACCTGGTCAAAATATTCTGGTTCAACTGTCCCGCCCACCTTCAAAGCCTCTGCCACAGACCTGGATAAATAAAAGTGAAAATAAGTGTCATTGTGTCCAGGTAAACAGAAGAGCCAGTTATCAAATAATGTGTAAAGGTAACAGCATTATCCTCATCTTTATACCATTTAAAATAATTACTTACGGAGGCAGCATCTGTGTCAAAAGCTTCTCTGTCTTCTGTTTTTCTATCTCCAGCTCCTCTGTCCGCTCTCTGATTAGCTCCTCCAGGTTAGACGAGTACTGCTCCAGCATCCTCAGCATAGAGTCAATGATGTTGGTTTTCTTCCCCTTGTTGATGTTTTTGAACTGAAAGGAGAATATCAACATCCTCAAAACCCACCAGAGTTCTCCAAAAAATATTGTTTCAAACATATTTTCTCAAAATAAAAATTAATATTTTGTAATAGTCCTACCTGGTCAAAGATCGCATCAAAGGCCGGCCGTTTGTCTGGCTGTTCGTTCCAGCACTGTTTCATCAGCTGGATACACTCCATTGGAGCATAGTCCGGACTGACCACTGGACGGCACAGAGGAGGAGGCTTACGCAGCTTTTCTATTATTTCTAAGACAGAGAAACACCAGCAGTTAAATGAGGATGCCAGCATTGGTAAGTCAATTGATTCAGAAGGAAACAATTTTTACAGCGACACAGACACACCTCCTCCATTTGGCTAAGAACATATGTGCAGTGATTTATTGAAACATATAAGAAAGAAACAGAGCTTGTACAGTTCTAACCAGCCTGAAGGTCAGTATTCCATATGACCACCTTCATTCTTCAACATAGCCTTAACTATCTTGGGCAGCTTTCTTGTAATTTCTTTAAATAGTCTTCAGGAATAGTTTTCCAGGTTTCTTTGAGGACATTTAAAGTTCTTCTTTGGATGTTACCTTCCTTTAGATGATCCCATTATGCATCAACAATGCATTGTGGTCAAGATCTGAATGTAATTTTTTACATTCATAATTCCATCAATTTTGACAAGATCTCTAAAACCACTGGCTGAAGCGCAGCACCAAACTATGACAGAGCCTCGCCTGTGTCTTATAGATGACAGTAAACACAATGTGTTCCTCTCTCCTGACCTCATATCTTTGGAATTTTGTTTTCAGATTCAACCAAAGAAATGGGAACAAATTAAGCTGCTAGTACCCAAGTACCTGAAGATACAATTTAAAATTGATTGTTTGCCAAGTTGCATGATATGTGTAGACACAAGTTCACTCTAGATTTAAATTGCCTTTAAATTGGTGGAATTTTTTCATACAAGAACCTAATCTTGTCAAGAATTGAAACTGTCTACATTATGATCTCTGAGTTTGGACTTGTGCATTTCTACTAGATTTGGGAGGTTTATTAGTGTGAAGCTATTCTCTTGCCTTTATCAGACAGGTCCAACATGCAGAATGGAGGCCCTCTCACCACCACCTCCTGCATGATGATGGCGAAGCTGTACACATCACTGTGTAGAGTCCCATGAAGTCCTGCTTGGCCACTCCTCAGGATCTCTGGAGCTGTCCAAAGTAACTCTTGCACAAAGATGAGGACATTATTTTTAAAACAGGTTGATAGTGCTTTGTTCAATTAACTCTTCCTAATGCATAATCTGTCTCACCATCTGCATGTGGCTCAACATAGGGGAACCTCTGAGCTTCTAGGACCTCATTGTAGCCATAATCTGTAACCTTCAGGACAAAACGTCCATCCACCACACAGTTGCGAGACTTCAGACGGGTGTGAGACACTCCACGGTGATGGAGATACTTCATACCCTTAAAAGTATAACATTTTAAAACTCTGATTAATCCCGACTGCAGACAAGGATATGTTCCTTGTCTAAAAAAATACCAAAAAATACTCGTATTCCTCCTATCTGCTCCTAATCTGCCATTCTCACCTTAATTAGATCCAGCAATAGAGATGACTTGAACATCCAATCGAGCTTGACGTCTTCATTTAGGAGCAGGTCCTCGAGGCTGCCTCTGGAGCAGAACTCGGTCACAATGGCGAATACGCCACAGTCATGGAAAAAGCCAAGAAAAGGGTTTACGTTCTCATGACGCATGTCCTTCATCTGCAGAGAGAAACACCTTGATTTTCACCTTTTTGGACTTACAAGACCGAGAATTATAACAAGAAGAAGGTATAACTGAATCTGTCTCTGCAACAAAACACCACGTCATCAGCTGAGAACCTCATACTCATGTTCTTGGTGGCAGTGAGTGCACTGACATTTTTTTCTGGTTCATGGTAACAAAATTTGAGTTTTGGATCATGCTTAAGTACATGTATGACATTCTTTAACTCTTTACCCCATGAAAGCCTACTAAGAGAAATCCCTGAGGCTGGAAACCCAGAAACTATTCTAATGGACGCCAAACCACAACTTTAATCTTAGTCCTTAAATCTTAAAATTTAAGGGTACATGGCAGGTTGTCAGATGCTGTCTTTATGAAGAAAGTAGTTAAACTGAAAAATATCTTTTTTGTCATAACAATTTTGTCGTAACAATATCACGTACCAGTTCAAACACATCACTTGTTTTGGGATTGATGCTGCTAAACGTCCCATAGGGAAGTCTCTTCAGCCACGCCCAGTCCCCCTAGTAGAGAAAAACACCAAACAGCGCAAATACTTAGACGTCTTTTTAAGCTTTTAAGCCAAATCTGCTGCCACATAAAGTGATTGCATCCTTTTAATTTTAGTAGTTTTGCACATCTGTGCTGGACCATTGATGCATGGGCTACATGGAGCAGTCAGTGACTGTTTTATTTCTGTACAGTTTCGAAACTATTGCACTGTAGCTCATAAATGGATGGCCTTGCCTCAAAAATTACAACGTTGGAGTTTTCGTAGGTGGCTGGGGATTGGGTGGAGATCGTTGAGGCAAGACTGCGTTCAGACATGCTCTTCATGCCACTAGTCCTGCTGTCATCCAGACTCAGCTTCTACAGAGAAGAAAATTTGTCTACGTTTCAACTTTACAACACATAATATTGTCAGTTTGGATGAAATACTGGAATTATTAGGAATTAGCCTGAATTAAGAATTCAGAATTCTAAGTAGACAGAGGCTAACCTTGTTGCTAAGTGATGGGTTTATGAATGTGACATTGGCCAGTGTAAGTAAAATCTTGTTGGGACCTCTGACCAGCCGGATCTGATTTATCCGTCGCCTGATTAATGAGAAACAAGGGAGGTTGTTGAAAGTTAACCCTTGAAGCACAGAGTTATCAGAAAAAGAGCTACATGATGATAAGTTCTTAAGTTTTTACCTGGAAAGATTTTAATTTATACTAATATTCCAGACCTCTAAGGCCCAACATCATGTTTTCAGACATCGTTGTACCTGATGCAGTAAATTAGTGGCACAGCAACAGTAAAGGCAGCAATCACCCCAAGGAGCACGCTTATGGTAGAGAACAAATCCACTCCTGGAACAAAGAAGAAGTTGAAAAACACATATTATCTTTAAAAAATCTATAATAAAATGCAAACATTTACTAGCTTAAATTGTCAAAGCTTTAATTTGAATTCTTAGCTTAAATTAAGTTGTGAAGTAGGTATGACACTTCAAAAACTGGTACAGATACTTGAAATGAAATATTTGCAACAAAAGGCAAAAACTTTCATGGATCTGCACATATACTTATATATTTGTTTGCAGTGTCATTTATCATTCTTAAATATCTCAAATGTACACTGAAACATCCAGAGCACAGATATCAATGTGACATATAGACGTGTGCTTCGTCCTTACCAAGCAGCAACTTACAAATTAAAATTGCAGTTTCTTAAATGGCCACAAGGGGCTGCTTTCATGAGTCAAACCCCATAGACTCTTACGTTGAAATGTTCAACCTTACAGCAGAAAAATACTGTAGGTTTGGTTTCTATCAGTTTATTTCCTCAATAACCATTTTAAAGGTTGGGATATTTTTGTATAACTGTTTTATTGTTATTTCATTATTTTATTGTGGCTTAAAATTTTTAGGAAAGTGTTTGGGTGTCAAATAGGCTAGTCATTTAAGTCATTGAAACAAACTCTTGAATGCACTATATTTGTGGTGTTGGTGCCTTTTGGGGAATCTTTACTGCAATAATCTGACAAATACGAACGTGCCTGCTTTGGTATTAATTGTTAACAGATCATTTAAAAAGTCCCAGTTTTATTGAGAGAGAAATTAGTTTGCTCCATCAACTGCTACTACTTCTACTTAGCATGTATCTCTGCCTGTGTGATGCGCCCATACAGCCTTAAAACATCACCCAGTGATGATTCACTTTTCTATCAAAGCTTGCTGTTAAACTTGGACTACCCCTTTTTATATAAAAACGGCTACCTCTGGCTTCACAGCGGTAGCCCAATGTGTGACATCAAAGTCGCTACATCCTCACCTCCTGAGCAGATGACTCCTGGAGTAAACCAACATGAGGCGTCTTTCTTGGGTCCATAACCTCGAGGGAAATGGATGTCTTTACCCAAGAAGCGGACCATACCGATCTCCATGTCGATCCTGTCATTAGTCAGTTAGGTCAGTTGTTAATTTTGAAAGGTATCTGCACTTGTACAGCATTTCTTTGACTCTCCTTCTTTCTTCCATTTTCTTGTCAGACGCAATAAGACACTAAACATGTGATCTCAGCTCTTAAATACCTGTGTGTTGGCTTCAGCTCCCAGGATATTCCATCTGTGTCCAGTATGAGGTATTCCAGCAGAGCTGCTCCAGACCCATTAGTTTTAATGGGGTGGCTGAAGCCCTGCAACAAAAGGCTATGACTCTTTATCCTTTGTATAGATCTTTCTCATCTAATCACATAGACTATTCTATTTTATTAAATTATTAAATACAGAAATGCATTATATTACAGCACTACCTAGTGAGAAAAGTAACTTGTACTCTAAACCAGCTTCAGAAACCAAAACAGATGGAAAGCAGGGCTGCACACAACAGCAGCAAGTAGTCAGGCATAAACAAAGTAGACTCAGAGCTGTGTCTCATTACCTGGAAGGCCAAGTTGCGGCTCTGTCGTGCCAAATTTCCTCCAGACATCCACTCCCTGGACTCCCGAACCCGATGCACTGCATGAGCCATGAAGATGACAGAGTTGTAGATGGTACCAAACAGAGGAGATACCTACAGCACACACAGAGATGCCAACTTCAGCTGCTTTGCTTATGGCAATCTCTTCAATAGAAAGACAATGCTTAATCTATTAAAATCTCTTTCCATGCATCACCTGCTGGGGTTTCAACGTCTTCGCCACCTCTCCTCTTTCCATGGCCTCTCTATAAGCCTCGTAGAACGACACCCGGGGTGAGTCGATGGTGACGGTCAGCACGGCGTCATAGGCCCGCAGAAGTTTGTTGTTTCTTTTCAGAGCTGGGTAGGTCACATTATGGTACGGTAGACTGTAGAGCAGTGTGTCATAAGGAAGAAACACTAGAGAGCCATCGATCATCTGCATATCATAGGCCATCTCCAGTAGAAGCCTCTGGGCTGTGCCGCCAATCAGCACCGAGTGCATACAGAGGATCACAACTGGGACAAGACATGAGACTGAACATCAGGATCTGACAACATAAGACTGATATTGTCTTTATGTGAAAAAAAAGTAAAAGTTTTTCTACCGATTGACAAAATTGTTAGCCAATATACATACCTTTCATCATCCACCTTTATAATTAAAATGAGCTCAATTAACAAAATTTCATATTGTAGTCTGTCATGACACTAGCAACTGAGTCCTTAAATAATCAGGAAAACGTTTACTAAGGTTATAGCACAAGCAAGATAAGAACTGTTTTCCTGTAGACCTAAAAAAAACTGGAAGTTTTAATTTCTTATGCAACCATTGTGGTTGCATAAGAAATATAGGTTTAAGGTACTTCCTACTAAGGTCCACTCAGATCCAAGTGACATAAATTTCATCATCAGATGGTCAGTGCAAGGGTCCATGCAGATGAGAACAGGAATGACTACTTGACCATCGAATATCCAGCTGAGAGCAACTGAGTTGAGACTTAAATGAATATAAATAAATACTGACCTCGTATTTCACTCATCTTGCGGACCTTGGTGAGAGCTCGTCTGATGCCGTGAGGTGTGTTCTCCATAAAAGTGACCAGTCTGACTGGCATGCCATGGCTCCTCAAGGCATCAGCCACCTGGACATGATAGAGAACCATGGCCTAGACCAAACTTCAAAGACTGATAGTGTTGGCTTTATGATCAGGCATTTGATGTTGTAACTCTTGTAGGCATCTAGGCAGCATTCAGAAACCTATGTCTGTTTTTGGAGTCCAAATGTGAAAACGAGGGATTTCAAACCTTGGTTGCTGTTTCCATCCAGATGTCATCAGAGGAAGAGATGATGCCAATGTGAGCCCACCTGAAGTAGCTCATGACACTAAGTAGGACCCAGGTAGGTCTTGCCATCGAGCGAGCAAAAGTCGGATGGCTCCGAACATCATCCAACTCATAGCCAACACATCCCCAAGGAAACAAGGCCTGGAAGATCAAAGTAGACAAGAAAAAGGTTTTGTAACAAGACAAAATCACAGTAAAATATGATGAGTTTTTCTTCCTGATGTGTTAAAGATGTGTAGTAAACATATCCCAGCTTACTTTATTCCAGCCTTTGCTCAGCATTGAAGCAGCATCACAGTAGCCTGGGTTGGCTGGGCCAATGTAGCCTGAAGCTTTTGTGTGGAAACCCACAAATGCCTCCAGTGCCCTAGATGTTTCACATGGCTCCTGAAAAAAATGGCCAATAATCCAAAAATTAATACTGAAACAAATCAGCCAGGCAGTAAATTAACTTGAAACAACCATTCATCAGTTGTCTTTCATGCTAGCTTTTTGTTTCCAGTGTTTAAGCTACTCAACAGCATAGAAAACGCAACGTTAAATTATAGTGGCATACTGTTTAAATGTTGAGCATTTTCTTTAATATAAGGTGATCTTTGCCTCTGCGTACTTTTTAAATGCTTGTTCCTGTTTTTTGTGGCTTAATTTATAGATAACTCAGGTTATCTAACAAAGCTTTCCTAGCCGAGTAACCCATAATCTTGTATGTATGTATTTGATTCATGTATGTCAGCAAATATAATGCTAGTAGTGAATCATGTGTGGAGCTTAGGTCAGTTGTGTACCTGTAGCACTGCATACTCAAATGTTACAGCGTAGGACAGCGATGCATCCTTGTTGATGCGATTGACGGCGAGCTGTGCTGCCACGTTGGGGAGGGCCTTGGCAAAGAGAGCGTCACATCCCCAGGGCCCCACCACTCCAACTCGAAACCAAGCTGCCTGGGTTGGACAGGGCAGTAAGCACAGGGAGGCCAGGAGGATGAAGAGGAACCTCAACAGGCCACAAATCGAAAGGGGTGTGAGAGAAGGAGGAAGATTTGGAGCGAAGCAGCATGGATTTAAGGAGGTAGGAGGATTAGCTAAAGGAGATGAGTTAATTAGAGAAGCCGAGTAGGAAAGGCAGGCATCAGGAGATGATTCTGGTGTCTTCTTCCATGTCTGAGGTAAGGAGGTGAAGGCACGGCGCTGCTGTTGCATCTCAAGGTTCACAGGAAGGTGGGTGACGAAAGTCTGAAAGTGTTGCTTCCCTAAAATTTAAATGAATGAAAGAAAGAAAAGCCTGTCAGCTGAGCTCCTTTGCTCAAACAACATTCAGCAAGCACCAGGGAAATGTGACATGAGGTCTGTCCCAAAACCTAGGCTGCATCCTTCGTGGGCCGCATTTGTAGGCCGGTTATGTCACAGCGACGCGACGAAGGCTGTCCCAATTCCTAGACTCCTTC
>VOQK01028204.1:0-12628 GCA_015052645.1 Benitochromis conjunctus
GTCTGAACCTGCTTTTATCTGTGGAAAGAACATGGAGCCAGTGGCAGACGTGCCAGTTCTGTGTTCTTGGATGAACACCGATCAAACCATTCGTGGTGCTAGGCTGTGACTCGTACTCATGAAATCTGCTTCTGGTAGTCTGGTCAGAATCAGATACCATAAGTACTCTGCTATAGGTCCTCTTGTAGGGCTTTGGTTGTGGCTGTTCTACTTTGCACACAGGAGGAGATAGTGCTCGTGTTGTGTGGTTCATGCCCTTCCGCTGGACTGTCTGTGTTGGCTAGTCATGTGATGGCAGAGTACTGCCTGCCAGTATTGATGAAGATCTCAACAAAAACCAAAACTAGAGAAAAATCCTTCACTTACAGAGCAATGGTCTGTGGCAACCACCTGGAAAGCCATTCACTTGTTGGGGTTCGTCTTGTTGTTGCCGCTACATTGTGCCTGTTGTCACTTTTTGCACCAAAGAAGATGAAATGAATTCATTTATTCATTCTTTAATACAAACCATGCCAATGCCAGCACAACACAGTACCATTAATCCATTAATCCACTCAAATTGTTGGGGATGTCCCACTAGTGGGACAGTGAAAAATACAGTGAATTAATATGAGTTCCTTTGTTTAGTTTTTCCAAGTAAAAATTAAATGTAACTTTTTTTAAGACCGATAAAATGATGCAATGTGATATTTGCTGAAAATTTGTAGTTAGAAGAAAAACCCTATCAAATCTGCGAGAACTGGAGTTTGGTCAAGAGCAGTCAGAATACCTGCAGAGAGGTGCAGCCATCCCGTTAATGCATACTAAATGTGATAACAGTGGATTATGATTATTCCAATACTACTTAGATTTTACTTATTCAAGAGACCTATTTTTCTGTGATGACAAACCTGTTGGTTCAACCAACAAAGGTGTTGATTTATTGTGTATAGTGAAAAGAACTTAGTTTACTAAGGAAGGCTAGTGCGCGCGCACGCACACACACACACACACACACACACACACACACACACACACATGCACATGCAAAGACAATTTTATCAATTCATTTGCAAGTTGAGGGGACTCTGACTAAAAAATTTCATCAGATAATGATGGAACAACAATTAATATTTGCTGAATGTTTTTATTCTTTTCCCAAATTATTTTTTCCAATTACAGCCTGGAAACAGATTGGCATCTTTATCTACTTTAAAAAGTAAAAGTATATTTATTAAAAGTTATATTGTTGCTGAAGTTTAGATTTATAACAAAGAAATACAAAAAATTAAATTAAATTAAAAACCCAATTTTGAAGGCTATCAAATCCTGGAGTTTCTTAGGTTTTTACCCTAAATAACCATGGACGCAAAGCAACATTCATCAAACTGTTATTTTACAGTGACCTGCAATTAAATACATTTAAAACAACAGGACGCCAAAGACAAAATACAATCATTGCATTTTAAAATAAATTCATGACATTTCAACATGAATATTTTACAAATTTGTCATATTTGAAGCAATTTGGCCTGTTTTTCATAATGGCCCCATTCTTCTTCTTCTTTCTTGTACAAAGCCTGCAAAGCCCATCATCAGTCCATCGCTTTTAAAGAGCATGTGACCAATAACAGGACTGTGCTCAATTAGAAGAGCTCTTTCTCCAAGCGAGGCGGATAAGTTTGACCCTGCTGTGAGAGAAATTAAAGGCCAGGGCTGTTAGTTTCCACTGCCTTCCCTTCTTCCTTGGATCCTTTGTTCTTGCATCCTTTTCTGCAGTAAGGAAAGGGATGCAGTATGTGTTGTCTCTTTTTCCCTTTATTTTTTTATGCCATCATCATTACTTTTTCTGCTCTTGTGCTTTATTTCATACTCTTCCATCCCTCCATCTCCCCTCCTCTTGCATTTTTACCACTGCCTTTGTTTTGTTTTGCCTTTGAAATTTGCGCCTTACAGTGTGATAATAAGCTGTCTGTCTCGGGGTGCAATGGCACCCAAGAGTCACTTTCAGTGCTTGTGCGTCTGGATGTGTGAGCTTGGGTATGTGCGACAAAAAAGACAGCTGACTATTTGTACGAAAGTGCCACAGTCCCTTTCCGTGTGTGTGTGTGTTTGTGTGTGAATGCAGACATATAATTGTCTGCAAATGTGTGTTGTGTATGGACGTGAAGGAAAGTGACAGTGACAATCAGCAAGTGTGAGTGTGTGTGTGTGTGTGTTTGCGTGGCATCTGTCAATTTCCCTCAGACTGTGAAGGCAACCCACAGAGCAGGAAGCAGGGAAAGGCGCCACACCCCCCGCTGGAGAAATAGAGAATGAGCAGAGCAGATAATGCCCTCTTATCTTCCCCACCAACCCCCTCACCTCCTTTTTCTCACTCTAACCCACCTCCCCTGACTCCTCAATACACACACACACACACACACACACAAACTCCCCCTTTCTCTCCCAGCACACTCTCATCTCAGCAGGGGGGAAAAGCTTTAAGTTGGATTTGGTAGTGGCAGCGGGGAGAGGAGGGGTACTCACGTTGCAAAGATGCCAACCTCATAACTCACACAAACAAGCACTCACTTTTTAGCCAATTTGCACAAAAAAATAAACCCGAGTATCCAGAAACATACACACTATCTCACTTTTTCACTTGTGATAAAAGCGCCTGTAGGAATCTTTGTTTAATTTAAGCGGGCAACTTAATTAACTGCAAAAACTGTGTTTGTGTGTGCGTTCAGTTTGCATTCATCCAGCATTCGTTTGTGTCAGTCAGGATTGACAGAATCTGAGGAACGTGCAGAAATTTGTCAGGATGATAGCAGACGTGGTACGAGGATTCATTCACAGACTCTACGCAGGCAGCACAAAAATCTGCAGGGATCTCAGTTGCATCTTCCACTAAATGAGCAACTTGTTACAGATTTGTTGAGAAATTTTTTGCACTCTTCAGAAAGTTTTTTGCTTTCTGCATCTGAGGTTGTCATGGTAACGGTATGTACATGGTAATAGCGCTAACCATGCCCAAATGATCAAACTTGAGTCTTATGCAACTATAAGCAATCACTGACATTGGTGATATCCGATTTAAAGCCTGGGATTGAATTTTTTTGTGTGTTTTATTTATTTTTTTTTAATGATTAGATGATAGTTAGTGTCACAAAAGTTAATTGTCTTTTTGTGACACTCCTCCTTTCCCTTTATGTCCATACGTGTGTTCCTTTGACACGACAACATGGATCCACATGCTTAATGATAGCTGTCTATCAGCCTTGGCTTTCTGAACACTCATGTTCAGATTATTCCATCACCCACACTGGTTGATTTATTCACACTTGCCTTCTTTTACTTTGTAAGTGTTTCTTTCTTAGACCTCCACTGGCTTTCAGATACCTAGACCCAGACCAAGTCATCTGGGATTCCACCATCCCCCATCTGCCCAACTACCAAAGCGTACCCTGGCCTCTTGGCTGTACATCTAACAAAACCCATCTGTGAAGCATACCTTTAGTCCCTCTAAGTCCAGGCAGTTATTATCTTGTCAACTTGCAACCACTTTCAAGTTTGCAATGAATTCTTACACCTTTTCTCTGAGTCACACTGTAGGCGCTCTGGTTAAAAGCTACCCTGGTGATACATTTCCCCTCTTTTAAAAAAAATGTTATATGATACATATACCTTTACTTTCAGATGATTTGTGACAGAAGGATAGCAGCAAGAGTGAAAGGTAACGGTGATAAGATGGTAGTGAGACCTGCTATGATGTATGATTTGGCGATGGTGGCACTGACAAAAAGACCAGAGGGAGAGCTCGAGGAGATGGAGTTGAAGATGCTAAGATTTTCACTGAGAGTGATGAGGATGGACAAGATTAAAAATGAGTACGTTAGAGGGACAGCTCAGGCTGGGCTGTTTGGAGACAAAGTTAGGTTCAGAAGATTTAGGCATGTGCAGAGGGCAGATAGTGGATGTACTGGACCAGTGATATGACAGCTGGAGTTACCAGGCAGGAGGAAAAGAGGAAGAGCACAGAGAAGGTTCATGGATGTAGTGAAGGAGGACATGCAGATGGTTGTTGTGACAGAGGAGGATGTTAGGAACAAGGCAAGATGGAGGCATTTGATTTTCTATGGTTACCCCTAAAGAGAGCAGCCAAAAGAAAAAGAAGAAGAAGAATTGTTGGGTTGTATACATCTAGTATAATAGTTTCAATTTCCTGAATGATATGAATTATTCATATACAGCCATACCTGTGCACAAGCAACATATTTCTCCTCAACAGGCAGAGAGTGCCACATCGAAACAGCACCCATTATACTTCTGTTACAGCAATAAACTTCAACTGATAAGACACAACCAACTGTGCTTCACAAGGCAAACTCCATAGCATGCAAACAGGAATAAATACATTTAGACAGTTATATTGCAAAATGCCATAGTGGGAACCACTAGTTAGCCAGTTAGCATAACAATCTGTGAGTAGACAGGAAAGCCTCTGCCACTACAGTACAGTTAATAATAGAAATGACGGAGGAGGAAAAAGAGAGGTCAAAGACACTTTAATCTTATACTCCTGTGCCACTTTTTGCCACGATTGCCAGCAATTTTTTTTCTTTTGCCATTTCCATTCGCCTTTTTTAAGCCGCCAGTTTACCTCTGTTTAGCACCAAGCCACAGTCACTCTGGCAGAGCCAACAATTTTCCACCAAAATATCTCCAGAAATTGCACCAGTTTATATAATTTAAATGCAGTTTTGCCATATTAATAAAGTCAGAGGACCCATTTTATTTATTGTTTTGGATATGCGGTTCTATTTTATCCCTGTTTTGTTTATTTCATTAAGAGGAAATCTGTATTTCATGTATTCCCATGCAACCAAGTAGAAAAGCCACCCCAATCTTTCAAAATATCACAGTTCAAATTTGTGGCGATACCACCCAGCGCTAATAGATACTGAACACCTTATCTTATTGTGTGCACTCTCTAATCTTTGGTAAATCCTTTATTGTTCTAATTTAGCTTGAGAAAGTCACAGATGATATGATTCTGATTTAGTATTTGTTCCTGGGGCTACTGGCCATGAAACGTACTACAGACTGGTTTATAGTTCGTCTAAGGTGATTGTCATCCTTAGTTGCAGACAAAAAGGCAAAGGCTTTTAATAATGTATCAAACTAATATCAGGCTTAATACAATCTCTCAGACATCAGTCACATACAATGGAACTGCACGGTATCAAATCAGGCAATCTGTGGGTAAAATTAATAGCTTCAAGTCTGCTGATGATTATAATCTTCTGATTGTATTATCTTCACAAGCCCCCAGTGGGAATCTGCGTGTATTATAACAGTCATTATTATGTTTATAACTGTAGTTGGGGGAGAGGTATGTGTATATGTGTGTATGTAGTGTGTGTGTGTGTGTGTCTGCGTTTTTGCGTCTGTATCCCATTATCTCTGTCGTTAACCACAATAATGGCACTCACTGTGGGCACCTCAGGCTATGTTTTGAAGATCTCTTGTGCACACACACCGAAGCTGTCTTCAGGCCTGCATCTCTGCCTAATTGGAAAGGGAATAGTTGCGGTGTGGGCGATCACACCAAAGCCCCTAGCTCATTGACACAAGGTTAAAGACCCATTAACTTGACCAGTAGAAAAATTGAGGAGAGGACAAAAGGGAGACCGGGTAGAAGAGAGATAGCAAAAAGGAGAAAGAAACACGCAGAGAATCTCCAAGGCGGGCCACTGCAAGCTCATTAATGTGAGCACCTGCAAGCCCGCCCAAAGCTTTGAAAACACCATCATGCAGCATGGAAGCAAGAGTAATGCTGTTTACAGGGCTGCTCATATTTGAGGTTTTTTCGTAAAAGATCATGTTCGAGTTTTTGCCACAACACAACGCAGAATTGGACCCGTGAAGAGCCAGTCTCCTAGTGTTTGTAATTACTATTAAAGATGTTTGGTGCTACAGTTGCTGGAGTTTAGACGATTGCATCCGTTATGTAACTAATAAGTAGCTTCCTTTTAAGAGACTCTGCAAAAGTCCAAAATACATTTCACCTGGTTGCCAGAGCACTTTATTTGCAGAAGCTGAGAAGAAGCGATACCACATAACAAGTTCACCACACATTATTTATGGAGTAAAATGGGGACTGCAGTGATCTGTTGAGGTTTTTTACTTTGTGTGTGTGTCTTTGTTTTCTGTGTGCGTTTGTAAATCAGTGGCCACATAGGTGTGTGTGTTATCATTCGGAGCACCACATCAATCTAAAATCTACTCTACTCAGTCCACACCACACAAATTGGGCACATATTCTGCTCCCCGAGTGTCGAGAATGGAACATCCTCTTTCCTGTTTTTGATTTTCTGAGAAGCACCGTGCTGAAAGTAGTGAAGTCCAGAGGGTGAATGGCTGGGCAAATCAATTCTTTTTGAGCTGAGCTTTTGTCTGAACTCTAACGCGTGTTTTGCTTCTGAAATCGAATGAGAAGGCTTATAAAAGGAATATTCATGTAAAGAGAATAATTAAGAAGGAAAAACAGTGTCTGGAATCTTAGTATGGCCTTGCCAGCATGATGCCTTGACTTGATACACGTAGAGGTCGGCTGATGTTGAGTCAGTTTGGTTATTATCACAAAATATTTGCACACATTTTTACTGAAATCACATGCCCTGCAACCTAGCAAGTGGATAGGAAAAAAAAAATCTAAGGAGCAAGTTAAACTTGCCCACTCAATTTCTGTTTTTCCTTTGTACTTCTCACCTCACAGCTCCACTATTTTTCACTTTTTGAATCTCCCATCTTTTATTCTTTTTGATAATCCTCCTCCTCGCTCATTTGTTTCCCTACTTTTTTCTTTCACTTTTTTCTTTGAAACGATTTTACTGTGCGCATCTCATTAGAGTTGTAGTGTACTTTTGTTTTTTACCAAAACCTTTTATTCGTGTCTTGTGCATGTTGATGGAGCTTCATTATTTCTTCCCAGCCCCGCGTACCCTAACCTAAAACAAAGACTTGTCCTCATAATGAAAAAACTAGCAGTAAATCAGCACAGACAACACAGGAATAACACCTGTCCTGATCGTTTAGTCCTTATGTTGTCCTTGTAGAAAGTGGCATGTGTTGGTGTTTTGTCCCTGCACTCAGCACCGAGGTGCTAAACTCCCACTTAGCTTTCAAACACACAAGTCTTCCCTTCAGCTCGTTTACATCATTTGAAGTGACAACATCCCATTGTGGCCATGCATACGGGCCAAAGTCTGTTAACGCAGCACACACCCTACTGTATGCAATCACAGATACACACACAGAAAACACTGAGTGCAAAGATACAGCAAGTATATCTGACATGAATGTTCCTAGTCTCTCACCTCTTTCACAGGAAACCACTGTACCGCAACAGAGCGGTGACTCATAATACAAATAGCCTTCACGTATTGTAAAGGCTCAAAGAGACTATGACAGAAATAAAGAAAGAAATCAAGAACCTAAAAAAGGGAGAGGAAATGAGAAGACGAAAGGAGATGAAGAGATTAACAATGAGTCTACGACTCTCTGCTCTGACACTTACTGCACACAGCATGTTGCACTGCCAAGCATTCTTTTGTATGTAATGTGATTTTTCTTAGCCTGCTCTTCAGAAACAAATTACCTGAAGTAGAAAAAAACAAACAAAATTATATCAGCTCAGTTTCTTGGCACTGTGATTGTGTATACGTACTAGTTGTGAATGTTTGTTTTGTCACAGTCAGAGTGACTTTAAAAGTAACATATTTCAACCGAAAGCTGTTTAATTCCACCCATTCATTCATTCATTTCCAGATGCTTATCTGGGTGTGGGTCAGGGGAGCAGCAGTCTAAGTTAGAGACACCCAGACCTTCTTGTCACCAGCGTCGTCCTCCAGCACTTCCAGGCAGACACTGAAGCATTTCCAAGCCAGTCAAGAGATGCAATCTCTCCAGCCTGTCCTGGGTCTGCCCTGAGGCCTCCTTCCAGTAGGCCATGCTTGAAACCCTTCACTTAGGAGGTGCCCAGGAGGCATCCTGATCAGTTGCCCGAACCACCTCAACTGAGAAAGAGTTATGGTTCTACTCTGAGAGCTTCCCAAATGGCCAAGCACCTTATCTTATCTGTAAGGGAGAGTCCAGTCACAGTCACGCTCATTTCCATCACTTGTATCCACAGTCTCATTCTTGTGGTTCCTATCCAGAGCTTGTGGCCATAGATGAGGGCAGGAATGTAGATTGACCCGTTAATCTCTCTTCACCACAACAGACCTGTACCTGTATCCACATTACTACAGGCATTGCATCAATCTGTCTTTTAATCTCCCATTTTACTCTACCCTTCATACTTAAACATGAGGCAAGTCCATATCACATGAGACCCATGTCCTCAGATTTGGAGGCGCTAATTCTCATTTCTCCCACTTGACACTTACCTATGAACTGCTCCAATCCAAGATGGAGGCTGTCAACTGATGAAGCAAAAAGAACGACATCATCTGCAAAAAAAACAGCAGAAAGGTGATGCCAGAGTCACCAAACCAGAGACACTCTGCCACTTGAGTATGCCTGGAAATTTTGTCCAGAAAAGTCATGAACAGAGCGGGTGAGAAATGCCTACACTGCATATTTTTGAGACTATATATCTGAACTTGGTATAAAGGAAAACTAGAAATTTGATCAAATGCGATAAAAGACTCAAACTAGGACTTTTTTAAACCTCACCATGTGGCTTTGTTGCACAAACTTAAAAGAACTGAAGTGTAAAAATAATATGAAAGAAAACATAAAAGTGTTATTTCCAATGCTTCATTCAAAATCTAGTCTCCTCTGAAAGTCCACTGACTTATGCTCTGCCACTGCCACCTTCCTTCTAAAGTGGATTTCGCAGCTTATTCAGCCTGAAAGCTGCCAATTCATTCATGAACAAGAATTGGAAGAAAGAAAGTTTTCCATTTACTGCTAAAACTAACTAACTCATAATACATCATGAGTGAAAAACTAAAAGAGAGGTACAAGGTGAGTCACAGAACACAGTTCATGAAATACTCACAAAATTTCATCTATCGTTCCTGGACACAAATTTCCTTTTTTCATTTTCATGAACAATTTTTTAATAGACTGGACTCACATGTATTGATTTTGTCCATGTTTTAAAGGAACAAATAAAAGTACGAATTTGGATGTTGGAGAAGTCAGTGTCATGGCTAACTGATGGACTCAAGCAAAAGGTGACAGTTTATTTACACAGGTGAACCACGGTGCTATACAAATATATACAGTGAGTTGGGCAGGGGTCCAGGGCTCCAGGGGGAAGAGAGAGGGGAATCCACACACGCACTCCTCTTCAGCCACTCTCGTTCAGATCCCCGCTCACGCTGCCTCACACAGAGATCACGGGGAAGGGTCCGTAACTAGGTCCGGGGAAATCTATATACAGAGAGCACAGGTTATCCAACAGGCAAGTACACAGAGACAGATTTCTTAAGATGAGCTGAGAGCACGAACACGGGAGGTTCAACATTCCAGCGACGACCTGCTCCATGCTGCAGCGTTAAATGGTTAGCGGTAAGCCCAGGTGAATCAGCAACAGGTTGTGTAATCATCACAGGTGTATGGGCCAAGAGCGAGAGCCCATAATGAGCTCCGCCCAGGCAGGCAGGAGAAAGGAGGAGAGAGCAAAACATAAACAAAACCTGTAGCCATCATGAGCCAGCCAGAGAGATACGGGGACCACGACAGTCAGTTCACCTCTTGTATCAGATACCACATTTTTCTTTTACTGTCATTTTAACTTATTGTCCAGTAAAGTTTAGAACCAAAACTAATCTCAAAAACATGACATGGAACAGAAAAATAAACATGCTTCAAACTATACTATAATGTAAAAATGTAATACTTAATTTTGTGCTTACTATAACAAAAGAAGCAATCCTTTTCTTTATATTCTTTAAAGGGTATTTTCTAATGGTGTTACTAGTCACAAGGGGATGCTCACAAAAACGCAAAAGGTAAGGCAAGCAGAAGACCACAGCAAAAATAAGAGAGAAGAAAAGATATAATACTGGAAGATGTTAAGCAGAGTAAGAAATGCACTGAGCAGATGGTGGTGTGCTCTCAGGTGTATGAAGACCTGCAGAGAAAGATCTGTTGCACAGAGGGAAGGCGGTAGAGATGCAGAGATAGGTGAATAATGGGAGGTGCTGAACAGGAACGGAAGGTTGTGCGAAAGCTACAGAACATGGAAGTAAACTTAAAAAAATAGCTTAGAGGAACTGGATAACGGAGGCTGGCGTTCAAGATCGGAAGAGAGGATGAAGAGAACAGAAGCTGGGTGGAGTAAAGGCACGGATGGAGGCATGGTGAGCAGGTTAGAAGTTGAGGTGAGAGGCAGCAGGATACGAGGTGACCAAAGAGATGAAAGTCAGGGTTAGAGGGAGTGAAAGTTAGAACAACTCAGATATGCTTCATAGGTGGAAGGAAGGGTGGATGGAGAGGAAGGAGAGAGATACAGGATCAAAGAAAGATGTTTTACAGAGCAAATAGATAAAACATGGTAAAGATGGAGGGATGGAGAAACAGACCGATAAAAGGAATAACATATGGATGAAAGGGAAATAGGTCACTTACAAGTATAGAACACAGAGAAATGAAAAGTAGGGGCAGACGGATAGAGAGAGAAAAATCTGCAGATATAGACAGATCACTTATGGAAAAGCTGAGTATAACAAAGAAAAGATAACAACAGGCAAGATTTGGCTGTAAGGATGGAGAAACGTGATTGAGAAAATGCCAAGATATCAAGCCCTGCCTACTCGATCTTACATATATTATTTTCTAATGGTTATAAGCTTAGGAGACTTTTTTCTTTCGACTTCTTCCTCCCTCATCTCTTTAACTCAATTCCCACTTTTCTTTTCTTACTCATGCTTTTCTTATTTCTGTTTCAACATGTTAACATCAACGTTGACCCTTTTAATTAATGAGCTCTTGAGCTGCTGGAGAGGTTACCTTAGGACCAAGTAGGGCTTCATGTTCCCTTCTGCTCCGAGTCATTAAGGTTAAGTTAACTTAACCAGCTCTACTTCACACTTGCAATAAAGATATGTGAGTGGTTTAATTCCTCTCATTTGGCTTTTGGCAGGATAGCAATAAGAGTATGTTAAAGTATCCATCAAGCATGAGCTCTCCTTATCTTTAGCCAAGTGCTTTTCCTTGCCTTAAAGGAATAGCTAATAGTAGAAATATGCTTGCTTTCTTGCCAAGATTGATTTTACATCTTCATGTAAAAGATGAAGCCGAGCTGCCTGTTAGGTTATCTTAATAATCTGTCTGGAGGCAACAAAATGCTGCTACCTTTCTTTCCTAGTAAACCACGATTATTTTATGAGGTCTCTGTTTGTTGTATTCTCAAGTTCTCGTGAAAGCAAGACATCAGCGTTGCTCAACCTAACCAAAACTTCCATTTTACATGCCCTTGGTAACATATGCAAGAAATCTAGACTAATAATCTCCACAAATGCCCTGAAAAATGCACACCAAAACATCTCACACACACACACAAGCATACCAGTTGCAGCTTGTACATCACGTCTCCACCTTTTGTTCCCTCTTCCTCATCTACTCTCTTTTTCCCCTCTCTTTTCATTTTATACACATGATGACCTTATCAATGCAGCTGTCATAAATCCCTTCTGCATGCTTGTTTTGTGTGCCATCAAGATGAGGAAGAGTTTGAGAGAGAAGGTTAGAGACGGACTGACAGAGAAATCCCATTCTGTGTTGAGCGTGAGTGCGCCTTTTATCTTGTTCCCTCTCATTTGTGAGGGTTTGATCAAAACATTTACCGACGTGGCGATTGGTACAAAGACTAATCAAATTCACTCATAAACACGTGTCATAAAACTGGACTTCACAGACTGATAAACGCACACTCAAACACCAAGCCTGTCCCGCATGAAGTCTGTCTTTGAGCGTGAGGACATGCTGATTGATTGGTGCCTTGGGGGAGCTGTCCCTTCTCGTTAACATCTATGTGACTGTGGGATTGTGTGGACAGATAATTTTCCGCTAGCAGGGTCTGTGTGAGCATTTTTCTTTTTGCTGAGGTGTTAGCATTTTAAAGGTTTTCAGTTAACAGAAATATAAATCAAAGCAATTTCACCCCAAGATCCATTTAGTACCTGTTCTGGAAATTTTACTCAGATAACATGATGATGATGCCTACTGAGAAATTAATAGATCTGTAAACAGATATATAGTACTATATTTTCCTATTATATATACATTATATTAGTACATGTACAGCCATTGTACACCCTCTTTCAGTTCTAAAGTTCTAAAGAAAAAACATCCCTAGCTGGTTTTAAAATTAGGTAAATACAACCACAGATGAATAATGTTACATGACATCATTTCATTATATTTTTAACAAAAGTTAAGCCAAAACGCAGAAGTGGTATGCAGAAACACTAAGTACAGCTCACTGCTTGTATTGGAATGAAGAGTGTAAGTAGAAGCCAGGTGCTGCTAATCAAATGCACTTGATTAAATGATCATCAGCAAGTGTGAGCACCTCTATAAACGCAGAGGTTTGTGTGGTTTGCTTGTCTGGAGCATACAGGTTTATGTTAACACAATGCAATGAGTT
>VOQK01028207.1:0-12113 GCA_015052645.1 Benitochromis conjunctus
ATATCCATGGAAACAAAGTGTTAATGTACTTGACTTGCTCGCTCTCTTAGGTGATGTACTTCAGCTCTCTGTTCCCGTATGTGGTGCTGTTCTGTTTCCTGGTGCGGGGTTTGATGCTGAAGGGAGCAGTGGATGGCATCGCTCACATGTTTACCCCTAAGGTGAGGAACAGAGTTCATCTGACCAAATAAAAATAAAAAAAATTCAAAATGGATTTATGTTGTACTGCAGAGTAAAATCTGAATCTTTCTGCTCTCACGCTGCTGACAAGTGACACTCTAAGTGACATTTGGTCGACGCAGGCTGTTCATCCATGTGTGGCTGATGGTTTTAGCCTCACGTACTCAGATCCTCTCACAGGAAAATGTCACGAATGTCCATTAATTCTTATGTGTTGGGTTGATGGCTCCCTCTAGTGGTGAAAGTTCATGACAGCAACCTACTTTGTAGTACAGGCAGTTTGGTGTTGATAAAATTATTAAAATATAGCCAGAATAGGTTGTGGAAAATGAAAGTAAAAGTCAAAAGTAAGAGCAATATCATTACTTATTGTGGAAGAAAATGCATCTACATTATCATGTCCTTTGATCATGTAATGTGCATTAATTTGCAGGACCGATTAGCTCCTAAATTAATATTATAGTAGAGTAGTAGAGAATAAACTTCATCTCAGCTCTAATAAAGCATAAGTTTTGCACTTACAGTGAACAGGACTAAATGGTAAATGGACTGGTTCTTATATGGTACTTTTCTACTAAAGCACTCAAAGAGCCTTACGCAGCATTCACACACCGCTTTCTATCGGACATTCACACACATTCATACTACAATCAACAAATAAGTATCATGCCCAAGGACACTTATTCGTTCATCGAAGGATACGCAGCAGGGATCGAACCACCAACCTTCAATTAGTAGATGACCCTCTACCTTCTGATTTACAGCCACCTCATACATAAGCACATCCACTTTTCTCAAACTATGGCAACAGAAGTCAAGGTTTAGCTGTGTGGCAAGCAGGATGTAGGACCCAAACGCAGGACTCGCACATGGGAATTTAACTTAAAGCGCCAGCTTTATTGCTGGTAATCACTCACTACTAATACAAAACAAAACTAGAAACTTCTAACTAAAACATTCGAAAATAAACCAGGAACTGAGAACTAGGAACAAACTCAGAACACAGAGGGAAGACACACAGCTTAGTGAAGGTACAGCACGACAACTAACAAAGAGAGACACAGGCCTTAAATACACAAGCAGGACAATGAGAGGAAGGGGAACAGGTGGAAACACAGCTGGGACAAATCAGACCTAACGAGACGAGGGGAAGCACAACCAGACACACTGCACACAGGACAGGGACTATCAAAATAAAACAGGAAACACACGACAGGCACGGAGGCACGAACTAGACACTGAACACAGGGAACACGGAGCACAGGGACAGGAGTAACAAACTGACAGGGGATCAAGGAAATAAACAGGGAGACAGAACTAAACCGACACTAACCATGAGAGGCACAGGAACAAAACCCAAGAACTAGAAATCACAAAACATAGAAGAACTCGAGCTAGAAATACAGAACTATAAACAAAAAGACTAGTAATGATAAACCATGATGAAATCAAAGATTAATAATAACTCAGAACACAAAACACTGGGTCACCAACCCAGAACCGTGACAACTAATATGTACAACAGATTTAAGAAAACTCTCTGTAGAGGTTTCTATTTCCCTCAGTGCTCAAGTACAGTGTGGCTGCTGTGTTAACGCTTTGAATGGCCAATTAAGACTTGAACCCACATACCATGGTCAAAAATCTATGGTAAAAAATTCCAAGCAGACTTCATAATCATCGTTACAGGGTAACCACATGCAGCAGGAAGAGATAGTTTGTATTTATCTTACAGTGCTAGATATGCCAACGTAAATCCTGCAATGAAAACATGTGATATGTTAAATATATGAAATAATAATGTTCAGGAGATTTTTAGAATCAAATGTATCAAATATGATCTAAACTTCACAGTCTTTTCCTCTTTTTTCCTCTCCAGCTGGAGAAGATGTTGGAACCACAGGTGTGGAGAGAAGCAGCTACGCAGGTCTTCTTTGCCCTCGGACTGGGCTTTGGCGGCGTCATCGCCTTCTCCAGTTACAACAAGCGAGACAATAACTGCCACTTTGATGCAGCCCTGGTTTCCATCATCAACTTTCTTACCTCCATCCTGGCCACTTTGGTAGTGTTTGCTGTGCTGGGGTTCAAGGCCAATGTCATGAACGAGAAGTGTGTCGTTGAGTAAGTGTGTCGCACTGAAGCAAATGCAACCTCGGCGATCTCCATTAGAAAACTAACATGTTTTGCTTCTTTACATCTCCAACCATCTATGTGCAGGAATGCAGAGAAGATCCTGGGCTACCTAAACACAGGTGTGCTGAGCAGAGAGCTCATCCCTCCTCACATCAACTTCTCCCACCTGTCTTCCGAAGACTACGCAGAAATGTACGCAGTTATAAAGACAGTGAAGGAGGAGAACTTTGCCCAGTTGGGCCTGGACCCTTGTGTCCTGGAGGACGAACTGAACAAGGTCAGCAGAAATAAATCTTCGAGGCAGAGATGATCATCTGCTTGTATATCTGAATGAAATACATGAAGGATAGTTTAAAGATTAGAGAAAAGTGGCTGCAGGTGAAGGTAAATAATTATTAAGGAGTCCAAATTATCCTTTTATGTTGTTAGCCTGAGCCAAGTTTGGGTTAGCTTTACCACTGAGAGTAAATGCACTTTATTATGTTATTATATAATTAGTATAAAGTAGCTGGGTTGTTATGAGCCTCTTACCATTCTTCAGGTACCGATTTTGTGTCATGATCAGTGACTGTTGTGATTAACTCTCCTTTTTGTTGCCAAACCCATTTTACAAGCACTATTAAAACGACCATAACTCCGTTGCCATTTGTGCTAGAGACAAAATGCAAATGGTTTTGGAAAGAAGAGAAGATGAGCATTGCGGCAATATTCAGTGTATCATCATAGCTCAAAGCATTCACAAGGTACTGCTGTCTGAACACAGAGAAATCAGCTCCACCTAGATTTTACTACAGTATGTGCACTTCACATTACCATAAACCCTCAACATTTTTTTGGCTAGAGAGAAAATTCAAATAGTTCCCTAAATATGAGAATTTATTTGGTCATTTTAAATCCAAAAATAACAAAATAAGTCTAGGCAGTCTGTATGATACTTGGGTGATAAAGCGTACAGAATACAGCAGATTATTCCGTTTTATTCGGACCATTATGGAATTTCAGGTGTCTACGGGCATTTATTTGGTGTAAGTGGATACAAATTAATATTGCTATTCAGTTAGTTTAGGCTATGAATTGCACTCTGGACAATATCCTGATGCTACTACATGGTTACCTCTGAATCACTGGTTTTAAGCATGTTTAGCCTGATCCCCTCCGCTCAAACTGCATCAGTTTTATTTAAACCCTCAAATTTATCTTGCTACTCCTTACTTTACAGATGATTTCCGCACTAGCTTGAAAATGACCTTGTTAGATTGAGTCCAGAGGCTATAACTTTCTCAGAGAGACAATAACTCATCTCTGTGTTATGGTAATATGCTCATAACCTGCCTGACTACCCCTGTGTAGTCTCAAATGTTATTAAAGCTTTTCAGTGTGCCTCTTACTAGTTAAGATCACTGAGCGGCCCCTCGAAATATTTCCGAGAGCAATTGCCTTGCATAATTTGATTGTTGGTCTCTGTTATGCTGTAATTTTAAGCTTAATGTACTATCCCGCTCAAAGTGCATCTTTATGAACTCTTTATAAATCGCCTTCATGGCTACACTGTGTAAAATAATGTTAAGTGGGCGATATCTCTCCATCTTCTAGGCAGTTCAAGGCACCGGCCTGGCGTTCATCGCCTTCACAGAGGCCATGACTCACTTCCCTGCCAGTCCCTTCTGGTCCGTCATGTTCTTCTTCATGCTGATCAACTTGGGCCTGGGAAGCATGATCGGCACCATGACCGGCATCACCACACCCATACTGGATGCTTTCAAGATCCGCAAAGAGATTCTGTGTGGTAGGTGCTGATTCTGCTCATACTCTTATTCTATCTATTGATGATTCTAACTCGATATTTCCTCTTGCCTCCCTCAGTGGTTTGTTGTATCATAGCCTTCCTGTTGGGGTTACTGTTCGTGCTGCGTTCAGGAAATTACTTCGTGGCAATGTTTGATGACTACTCTGCTGGTTTGCCCCTCATTGTGGTGGTGATCCTGGAGAACATCTCTGTAGCCTGGATCTATGGAACTAAGAGGTAACTTGAGTGGATATATAAAGTGAAGACTGAAACCTCATACTACAGCACAGTCATTCCTTCATTCACAAGAAAGCATTCACCAAAAACCTCAATAATTTCCCCATTTTACTCAAAGTAAATTTGGTGAGACATCTTTCCTACCTTGTTACAGGTTTATGCAAGACCTGGAGGACATGCTTGGGTTCAGGCCATACTCCTTCTACTTCTACATGTGGAAGTTTGTGTCACCTGCTGTCTTGGTGGTGCTCATCTGTGCCACTGTTATCGAGATGGCCATTAGTCCTGCGGGATACAATGCCTGGGTAGAAGCTGAGGTCAGTAATCAGAAGCACTGAAGTTGCTTGATTGAGAAACATTTGACCAAACCCTCCCTTCTTGCAATTCAGCTAATTTTCTCTCCTCACCTCTTCTCATCTCTCCCTTCGTTTCATTTGTTTTTGTCGACCATCCTCATCGAATACTTTTGTTTTCAGGGCTCAGACCGTTTCCAAAGTTATCCTCCCTGGGCTTTAGCCATGGCCTATGCCCTCATTGTCGTTGCCATGCTGCCTTTACCCATTGTCTTCATCGCCCGCCACTTCAGCCTAATCTCAGATGGATCCAACAAGCTCTCCGTCTCCTACCGTAAAGGTATGATGAAGGACATCTCCAACCTGGAAGAGCAAGACGAACAGCGTTTCATCCTCAGCAAGAACCCCAGCGAGGCTCCCTCACCCATGCCTGCCCACCGCGCTTACCTTGGCCCCGGTGGCACCCAGGAGATGACCAACACCAACTACGGCACCAGCACTAAGACCGGCTACCAAAACATCGGCTCGCCCGAGTCTGAGCTATGATCCACTGACGTAACAGGTCCCTCCATTAAACCCCCGGCCCTGCTTACAGAGAGGGAGGCAGTGGGAGTGAAAAAGGGAGAGAAAATTCACTTGCAGCATTCATCACACCTTAACCCCAGAGCAAAATCCCTCTATATCCCCATTTTGCTCTATTACCCTTCACCTATGTTTCTCATCGTCTTGCCTGTCATAGTGCTGCTAATTACATGTCAGTCTCAGGCATGATGAAGAGCTCATTAGAACGTGAGCCCAAACAGATATGACAACCATCTCCATCTGCCAGGAGATAGGGCGGAAAAAGAGCCAAACGAAGTATAGAAGAGTCCAAAAGCTTTGTCGGGTAATGAGCTCTGGTTGAGGTTAAGGTTTTTTGTAATGCTAACATTCTGTACATTGTAGTGAACTGTAATGTGTGTTCATCAGTTCGTGGTTCTTTTAGTTCACCTGGAAAGGATTGTTATTTGGGGGAATAGGATGGAAGGAGACAGAAGAAAAGCACTCATCTTGTCCTGATCTGCATCACGGTATGAGAATATTTCTTATCTAGAAAATGTGTCAATTTAAAAAAAACAAAAACAGTATCTAACAATTGATTCCGATAGTGTAAACAGTGTTACAAGCACATTATATCTTTAAGTTTATTGTGCCTATCACACATCAGCAATAATAACCAGTCACAATAGTGTCTTCATTCAACTGTGGATCTCCTATCTTGTTTTACCCCCATTGATGTAGAATACTGTACATATATGTCGTGCAATAGTTTGAGATGTCACCGTAAATTGTGCATATACACTGCAATAGTTCAAATCAAGGGGCAGCATTTTGCCTCTTCATGCCATGAACACAGAAGCACAGGCACCTGCTATCGTTAGAGCATCTCTGAGCCTTACCACAGAGCAGCACTTTCTTTTCAATTGATCCTTCTCCTCAGCAAGCTCTTCCCATGTCACTGTCTCTGCGCGGCTCCAGACCTAGATGGCATAGACAAAGCATTTCCATTTTAATCAATTGTTTTAATCACTCTGTTTTAATTAAAGCCTTAGAAGGGCAGCGGCGGCAATGCATGAGCAGGAATAAGCACAGCGACGTGTGTTTGATCAGAGGGCAGCTTCATGCTCATCTGTCTCATTGTCAGAAAGGTGAAGGCAGAGGAGGAATTGGAAATGTGAGTTTCGTCTTTGTGTACACGTCCAGATGCACATGTGTAATTGTGCATGCACAAATGTGTTGTCTGCCACTGAACGAGAGCTGCTGGTGACCCTGCCTGTTTAAAAATAGAGCTGCGTTGCCCAGGGGAAGCCGTGGCAACACACCATAGATACAGATCCTCTTGTGATGTGGAGGAGGAAGAGGAGAGCAGACACCTAGCTCTGTCTGCTCCACCTGCACAGCTGTTTGCTCGGTTAAACAGACGAGACATTTTACGGTTGATGCCCTTCAAGAATATGTTTCTGATGTTATAACTGTACATTGAATAACAGGTTCACTGCCATGCTGTGCTGTGGATTAATCATATGTCATCCCTGAGTGGATGGTATTTTACGTTCCAACTGAATTGTACATTCCTCAAATTGTGACCTCTCCATAGAGATATAATTTCACAAGCACCACAAACTACACCTTTGATGTCTTTTTTTGTGATCTGAGATGTGATAGCAAAACCAATTTTTTATTATTTTATTGTGTAATCTCAAATCACAGCATAATTTTGAGAATTATAATGTGGAAATGTACTCTGATATAAATGTTTGCAATGAGTGGCAATACATGGTTTTCACCACTGGGTGACTCTGCTGGCCAGCAGAGGAGCCAATGACACTGTCCTGTGGCCCCTCCCTGAAACAACACCAGTACTTGACTGAACAGATGTAGTGTGAAGCACAGTCAGCCACATTGTTTGGTGCCTGAACAGATTCTGTGTTGTCTGTTTGCCTTAGCTTTGTGTTTTTTTTCCCCCTTGATTATTTAATTACTTTATTATGTAGAGTTTGGACCAGTGTTCCATCAAATTCATTTGCACTTTAATTAGGGGGAGACCCTGGAGTTGTTTGTTAAGCACACATGTAAAAAAGAAAAGAGAGCAAAGTAAATATAGGGACCTATAGTTCAAGATAAGGTTGAGAGGCGCTGAATGACAAGGCTCAACAGAAGTGCATGACAAGGCAAAAACATCTAGTCTGCTGTATCTTCTAATAGACATGTATCTTTGAGTGCAAAATGATAGCATTTTAAAGCTCATCATCTGGCATCTTGTCAAAAGTACTATGTAAAATTTTGCCCTGTCATCCCTTTGTGGTAGCCAGTAGCAGAGAAGTCTTATTACCCTGCATTCTATTTTGCTAAGCAATCCCTATGATACGATGGTTGGTACCCCCCACCATGGCTCTTGCTTTTAGTTGATGACCAACAATGGCTGTCATTCATTGCTTGGGACTGACTGGTATTACGATAATGCAGCTTAATGCAGGTCTATTGCCCTGTCTTTCATTCATAGAAACCTTTGTCCATGATGAAAATGAAAGAGTTTAATGAGAGAAAGTCTGCATTAAAGGAAACACGATATAAGGGATAAAAAGAATACAAGTTACAAAATGAATTAACATTTGTACGTACAAGACTCTTAACTTTGCTAAAATGCAGCCGACAGGGCCTCCTGTAAAAACTGTGCATGAGAACTATATGTCCAACATTTTGTGATGCAAATGGCACTTAACCTGCATAAAAATAGCAGTTATGGTTTGGAGTAAAGCACATTTTGGTTAAGCACAAAGTACTTTTTACGTCTAAATAAGCAACAAAGTCATTGTGAATGAAAGGGGAGATGAAACTTAAACATCACGTAAGTAATATAGCTGTGATTGCTGCATGCTGCAAGACTCCACTAAAGGATAACGCTGCACACTGAAATGTATCCTCATAAAAAATTAAACTGCACCATAAGTCTACAAAAGCACCTGAGGCTACAAAGTGATATGCAGAATACGTAGATAATAATGTTGAACTAATGCTAATGTAGTGGGTCCTATATGAAGAAAGCACAACAGCAGGCAAGCTTATATTTTTCTCTAGCGATCGGCGCTACCGGCTGCAGAGTGGCCATTATATGACAAAGCACAGCTGAGATTCCCTCTAACATTAAAAATCACTGAGACTGCAGCAAAGTGGAAAAACATCTTCTCTGATCCAAACCCAGCCTGAATACAGGTATCGATTTCTTACTGAAAAC
Source organism: Benitochromis conjunctus (assembly GCA_015052645.1). Taxonomy (NCBI): domain Eukaryota; kingdom Metazoa; phylum Chordata; class Actinopteri; order Cichliformes; family Cichlidae; genus Benitochromis; species Benitochromis conjunctus. The sequence continues at coordinate 8,405 of VOQK01028207.1, forward strand.
AGAGTCCAACTCCAGGGTCTCTTTTGTCTTTTGCCCGTGTGTCTGCAGCGTTGCAAACGACTTCTAGAGTTTAACTCAGTTCAGTTACTAAGATGAAATTCACAATAGCAGAGTAAAGGTACATTTATTTAACCGTGCAGATAATCTTTATGTGACCAACCATAGTTATATTTATAGTATTTAAGACAGTGTATTTAATCTGTACATATCGATGTACATTCTGATAAATTCACACTGAATATCTATAGTAAGAGTGACAGGGTGTATACTTGAGCTGTAAATAATAAATGTATATTTTGAGATATTTTTTGATTTTTTGTACTGTCAGTGGTGTTACTTTGGTGTCTGTTGGTTTCTAGTGTTTGTGTGTGGTCGTTCTCGAAACTTAGCCGAGTGACTGTGCCTATGTGTGTGTGTATATATCAGCGTGTGTGTGTATGTGAGCGTATATGAGTGAGTGAGTGTGTTTAAAGTAAAGGTATATGTAGCTTTTTGGTGTTTAAATGTGTGTTTTTCGCCTCTCTCAGTGTTGTGTGCTGCTGACCTAATCCAGTAGATAAAATCCTGATGTTACAGTCAACTGGGACCACTGATGTAAGCAATCTCTATTGTGTGTTTCTCACTGGAACTGCGGTGGCTTCCAGCACAAAACTGGCAAAACACAAATCAAGATTAAATGTCTTTCTACAAGAAAGAAGACAGAAACTTTAATTTGTTGGTTGAAGAGCATTCGGATCTGTACAAACATGATGGAGGGAACAGGAAATTAAAATAACCACTTTTATGAAACAGACCATGATGTGCGTCTCGTTTATTCTGTTGTTTATGTCGAAATGACTTAACACATTATGTTTATAATCTATAGATCCAATAAGGACAAATGTTTTGCTCAGAATAAATTGGATTGTAGTGATGGGTGAAGGAAAAAACAATATTATAGACTTGTGATGCTGCTGTCTAAATGCATATCCTGTGTCACTGATCATCCCCACCATGCATTTAAAAGTTAATATCTCTCATATTTGGCTTTGCGGTATGCATACATTTTTCCCCATCAGTGTACAGTTACTGTGGCTTAAATGAGGACATTAATGCCAAAACTGTGTGAGAAAGAGGAGGAATGACCCTTTTACCAGGTTTTTACGCACTTGTTTACTTGGCCGTAATGTCACAATATTAAGCAGTTTTAGAAATATTCATCTTTAATAAAGAAGAATTAACTTCCTAAAAATGCAAAAATCAAATGCATAAGGCTTGTAGACTGTTTTTGTATCTTCCAACCCTTAATGATAAATAGTCATATTAGTTTTCTGTAACCTAGAATGGTTTATAGTTTATTGCCCTGGCTAACCTCCAAAACTATAGAAACTTTTCTCACATGGCTTCATCTTCCTGCAACTAAACCCACTTCCAGCTTTGGCAGACATTTGGCTTGAAATGGACCCCATTCTGTGATTTCACACATACACGTGCAGAATGGTCTACCGGGCCAGGCTGTGCAAAGGAGTAATAAGCCGGCACCGACATAAGATGTTCCCTCTGCCATAGTGAAGGCTGCACCCACTTATAAATCCATCATATGATAGACTTATAACGGCGTGTCAACAAGGGCTTTTCACCTGCTGTGTCCTGCCGTCGCTTTACAGCTGCTCAAACAGATTCAGAGTTTATATAGCAGTGCAGTCAGACGGGACAGAGACACATCATCAAACCGTCAGGAATCACACAGGTGTGAAAATATTCTTGTTCCTATTTCTAACACGTGGCTCCTGATGTATTCTCATAAAGTCCTCACTGCTTGAAAAACAATCTAAAAATGAGTATAGAGTCTAATTGTAGCTGCCATTCTGCTGAGTAGTGGATTCAATAATATGCCACTCCAAGCCCAGGGGCCACTTTGAAGTCTACAGAGAGACATTACTTTAATTGAAATTGGATAGCATGCACTTTGAGTCACAATAAAGCAGGGACTGATGTTTCTGCAGCTGTTATGCTTTTGGCCACACTCGCTGTGTGCGTAAAAGTCAAGCTGTTTGCCTTCCACACTCAGTCACACGCTTCCTTTCTTGGCTTTCCGGTGCACTTTGAAGACCGTCTTCCCATTCTGTCATGTCGTAAACAGATCATTTCCCGCCACAGTGTAACATGGGAGACCCACAAATAGGCTGTGATGACTTAATAATGCGCATACAGAAAAACTGTACATGCACGCGCATTGATGGGAATTACACCAGCAGAAGATGTTTATCTAAAATCAGCGCACAAAGCCAAGAAGCTACTTCCCATTTTCCCACTGCCACACCACCTGATCCAGGAAAAGACTTTGTCTATGGACATTTTTCACACTTCAACCGGCATTTTCCTGGCAGACTGAGTTTGCGTGGGCAGAGATCCATCAGTCATATTCTCACAGGCGCTTTCAGCTACTGTCAGCTTCCACAGCAGAGGCCAGATGGTCTTGTGCAAGGCCTGTTAAGAGGACCGGGCCGAGGGGCCATGACGGCTCATTAGCGTTTGAACACCTCGTTGCACTGCAAACAACGCTGAGCTTTAGCAACACTGACAGTAAAGAAGGCCACACAGGCAGTATTTACATCCAGGGTTTTCTTTTCTTATTTTCTTTGAATTCAAAGAATTTAAGTGAACTGATGTGAAATCAGTTTCACATACAGGTTTGATGTTTGGAGAATTATAATGCCTTAACTGATGTCTACCAACTAAATTGGTTTTTGGCAACACTTAAAATTGATGTCTAAATATATGCATATATATATATGTAAAACGATGAAGGATAACAGTCATAATTAGCTGTGAGACTATTTGGACGCAAAGAAACAGGTAGAGCAGGTCACAAGTGGCAGCTGTTTCCACTTCGTTTGTTTTTTCCTGTTGGATGAGCAACAAGTTGCGTACAAGGCTTCATGCATCGGTGGGAGAGTTGGAGAGGTCAGTTATCTGACGCAGATAGAAGGGAAGCAGGAAGTAAAGGAAGAAGTTTAAGAAACACCCAAATATAATGTGCATCAGATCAAATAATTTAATGAGATGAAGGCAGACATATGGGGAGGGAGAAGGCTGAGAAAATTAACACTGAAAGTATGAAGAAATGTTAATGTAATGTTGTTAAGCTAAAGATCCCTCTCAGAAAAACCTCAGAGCTGTGGGGACAGGAGCAGTTCTCTCGATGCACAATCAATCCCTGCTGAACCACGATGCCTGAGACCTGGACACCAACTGAAAACCAACTTTCCTCAATAGCAGCATTATCTGCCCCAACTGTGAAGAGAACAATTCATGTTTACCTTTGCACAGAATCCACAAATATCTCCAGATGAACAATCAGAGGGCTGTTTTTTCAACTACAGCACTGTAGCAACGCAAGGCAGAATGTCCTGCAAAAGCTATAGATAGATAGATGCATAGATATAGAAACCTTAACATGTAAACATGAAGTTAAAAACAAAAACAGCACTCCATTACTGAGAAATTTCTCCCATACAGTTTCCTTATTATTTTTTTTTAGCATTTATGCTCACATTCATCTTCACATTAAAGCTATCTGTATCTGTGGGGTTGAAGGGTGAGAGGTAAACAGGAAGAGTCTTTGAAAAGCACCAGGAAGCATGAGAGAGTGTAGAGGTGCCAGGATCCATCAGAGGCATAAACAAACAAGCCCATAAACCAACACTGGTTTGTCTTCATCCATCAT
>VOQK01028208.1:24863-39293 GCA_015052645.1 Benitochromis conjunctus
TGCATGTGTGTGTGTTATTTCTTCTTGTTGTTATCGACCTTGGTCATACTGCTCCACCATGACAGGAACCAGACCACACTTTCCAGCCGTAAACACCTGACCTCCATCCACTGCCACTGCATCAGCCTCTTTACGCTACGGGGCGATTCAAAGCAGAGATGAACGTCACAGGGTGGAGCAAAAATAAATAAATAAATAAATAAAGTGACAAATTTCGAAATTTCCTCCAGAGTTTACCATAATCTTCTTCAGGCACTCTTCAACTGTAGGGGCGCTCTGGCATTCAATGGAGGTGGTGTCCTCAGACACACTGCTGATGCTCCACGTGTCACACTTGGCGGTCTCAGCATGGCCCACAGCACACCACCTAATGGCAGGGGAAGCATCGGCTGATGCCTGCTCTGGAGAGGGAAGAAAGGCTCAGACATAAACCAGACCGACACCTGACTAACAATGTGTTTCTGTCTGTCGTGCTTGTGTTCTTTACCTTTTTTAAGGGAATGGACGATGCTCATGTAGTTAGCACCCAGATACAGGAAAGAGTCTGTGTTTGGGGGCACCCTCACAAGCCTCACTGTTGAATCTTTGAACATCAGGTTCTTGGAGGGCGCGTAGGCTTCAGATGAGAAGAGGTTAAAGTTCTGAAAAGACAGCAAGAGAGATGATTCATTAGGAAAGCAAAGAGGCTACTGAAACAAAGGGAATATGTTGATATGAGATGCTATTCTACTTGCTCAGTCTTCATCTTACCCGAACTCCTTCAAGGCTCTGCCAGATCAAGTTGGCCAGCTGTGGATCCTTGCGAGTAACAACAGCGTGAGCTGGCACTCTGGCCAGGAAACAGGATTTATAGTTGTCAATAGGCGCTCTGGTGTTGTCCTTGCACAGCAGCTCGTACATTGGCTTATCTGATTCTGGAAGTATGATATGACGCAGGTTTTACTTCAGTGTTTTTCACAGTTATCCTTTCCCATATTTTGTAGAAGTTTGAGGGCGTTTAAGACCATTTTAATCAATTGAGAAAATGACATTCTTGGTCAATGTGATTGCCCTGAAATTTGCTTTGAAATTGTGCTTGATTTGCCCTTCATATCATTAACACGTAATTTGTTGCAGTGTGCAAGAGTTGTATTTGTATGTCATTTATGTTCATCAGGTGCTCTCTAGTCCCTGTCACTTTTCAAAATGAAATTTTTAATCTCGGTGAGGCTTTTTTTTAATGAATAAAGTCTGACAATGCTACGATTCAATGCTTCAAAGAAAGCCCAGCTCGCAAAGAAAGCCCAGCAGAGGATGTTCTTCCTGAGGCAGCTGAAGAAATTCAACCTGCCAACACGGACGATGGTGCAATTTTACACTGCAATCATCGAGTCCATCCTCACCTCCTCCATCACCGTGTGGTACGCTGGAGCCACCACCAGGGACAAACAGAGACTGCAGCGTGTTGTGCGCTCTGCTGAGAAGGTGATTGGCTGCAGACTCCCATCTCTGCGGGACCTGTACACCTCCAGGACACTGGGGCGTGCAGCTCGGATCACAGCCGACCCTTCTCACCCTGGACACCGTCTGTTTGACCTGCTCCCCTCAGGTAGGAGGCATGGTCCATTCCGGTCCATTCGGACCAGAACCTCTCGCCATAGGAACAGTTTCTTCCCCTCCGCTGTTGGACTCATGAACAATAAGTATAAGACTGTTGCCATCACTGGCTCTAGGACAAACGCATGACCCTGTTTTGTGTTCTCTGCTCCTGTTCCACTTCGCACTGGTCATTACCTGCACTCATGTATATACACCAATCTGCTCAGCACTTTTTAAAGATTTATTCTATGTTTATTTAAGTATTTGCCTATAGTATGTTCGCACTGAGTACCGCAGCAATTTCCTGATGTTGTATACCTGGCCAACATTTGGCAATAAAGTCCTTCTGATTCTGATTCTTTATATGTTAGAATGGATGAAGGTTGTTGTGATACTGACCTGGCACAGTGAGATGCTTCACAAAAGCCACATCTCCAGCACCGTCAGCCAAACACCTGTCACAAAAGTCATATTATTACAGATAAAAGGATCAGTTAAATGTGTAGAAGTTTATGTTCACTAATGAGAAGCATTAAAAAGTGGACACTGACTGGAAGGCTCCGTTGTAGTCATAGTAAGGCTCCCTCTGGGACCTGGAGCAGTCTCCCTTGCACAGTTCACACAGCTTGCTGCCCCTTGCTGCCCCGGGGGCACAGCTGGCATGGAAGAAGGTGCCCACCGCTACATAACAAAAAACAAGGCCACGGTCATAATTTAAAAAAAAAAAAAAAAACCCACTGACAGCACAGCATGAATGTCATCATTGTCTCCCTTTAAAGACAAATATTAAAGTTCCCATATGCATTTTTATCATTTAGAAGTTTCATATTATACTGTGTGTGCAGAGTTTGCATCCCTGTGATTGGGAATGGTTCTCTCTGGATACACCAGTTTCTTCCCACAGTCCAAAGACATGTTAGGTTAATTGGCGATTTGAAACAGGCCATATATGTAAATGTGAGTGTGGGTGGTTGTCCTGTCTTAGCCCTATTACAGACTGACAGCCTTTCCAGAGTGTACCCCACCTCTCACCCTGAGAGAAAGGCTCCATGGATGGATATTGATTTGTTCAACTGTCTAACATAAAGGCTTAACTAGTCTAAACAGCCTAGTTTTTGAACTTCAGTTAATTATATTTAACAAATGGAAGTGTTATAGGTGATAAAATTGCTGGCAGGTAGATTTTATAATCCCTGAGCAGAAGCTAGGTACCCCCTTCCCTGTCTGTTTCCACTTTTCCTGTAGTTTTGATCCCATCAATAAATTCTTGTCAGTAAAGCAAATAAGTGTGTTTCCCAGGATTTTAAAAATGCATTTAATTGTTTCTCAGGTGTCCAGTTTCTCATTAAAAGGTCTGATCTTATTGTCCTTTGACCATAAATGCACTAAAACTGTCAAATGTTATTAGCTAACCAAAACCAAAAAGTCCCTCACCTTCCTCCAGAGGTTTGTCTTCAATGCCACCCCACTCAATAACATTCATGGACACCAGAGATCCTATGGGCATGTTCCAGCCTGCAGATTTCCCCAAACCGGTGTGGCATGATTTCTTCCCTGCAAGATTTTTGAAGCCAAATCCAGTATTCTTCTTTGCCACAGCAACAGCATAGTAGCAGGTCTCCGAAGCTGAATGAATGGAAAAATTGATAAAATATTATTTAAAGAGTTAAATCACGTTCACAGAGAATGATAAACATGTTCTTGCTTGAGCTTATTTCATTAGGCTACTAATGACAGCTGATGAGTAGACATACAGGAGCCGTAGTCCTCAGCAATGATGGGATGGAGGTCGTAATTGTTCAAGCCAGCAGTGTAAATGTCCCCACCATCCACAGTAATGGCATCTGCTTCACCAGCCTGCCGGGGAGTATATGTTGTATGACTGAGGTCAAGTCATTTTTACATAGAATTTCACTGGATAAGTTGAAGGCATTGGCAGTTTTTTCCCTTTAAATACTTATAAATATAAACACTTTTTTTAAATACTTAAAAAAATATGTTATTCATCCTCAACAAACATACAATAATTTTGATTAAAGTGACTAAAGCTGAAATATATCAAATTAAACGTTTCTTTATTCCGCTAATTAATCATTAAGGAAAATGTGCTTGGTATAAACTGAATCCATGCCAGTCAAATAAATTTAATTTGACAAGCTTCCAATAAATGTAACATTTAAATTGTATTTATGTAACAAAATTACATGGAAAATTTAAAAGTATTTAAAATAGTTAAAGCATTTCTAGAACATTCCACAGCACATACAGTTAGTTTATCTTATGTTTTAGTAGTCGCTCTTTTCTTTTTCGGTATACATTAATTGGGTGAGAATGCAAAAGAACTTTACAGGAGTATGAACCTACTCGAGGAAAAGGGAAGAAAAACACATAAAATGAAATAATTACGTTCACTTATTTTTAAGCCGAGCACTGTGAAGCACTTCAGTTACATTGCGTTTATAACAAATGTGCAGGTTAGAGTCTATTATTGAGCATTTGTGGTTAATTTGGTGCTCTGGGTGTAAAATGCGCTCACCTTAATGGCAATAATGCACTCGAGGGTGTTTTCTTTTTTCACACAGGAGAAAGCAGGAGCTGCATTGGCAAGATCCAAACATTTGCGCAATTCTTGGTCCGACTTGACGCACCATTTCACCTTCTGAGAGCTGGGTGCAGCGAACGCGCTGGCTGTGAAAACACATGGATGTCAGTTTGGATTGAAAGTGTGATGTCATGCGTGTGATTAAATATAGTAGTGCGGGGCTGAAAAGCTTTTACCGAGCAGTCCGAGCAGCGCCACTAGGAGGAGAGGCTTCATGTTGGGCGGTGGGGTCTCCGGATCAGCAGAGCAGAGAGACTGGGAGGCTGCTCGGGCTTTTATAGCAAACCTGAGTGGACCGGGAAAAAAGATAAAAATGCCACAGTTTGCTCAGGTTTCCTAATGTGTGCGCGTGTGGGAGCGCACGTGTGTACTTTAGTGTGCAAAAGACAGAGATTAGGTTTCATGGACAATCTGAAATTTCCACATAATGGTAAATCACATTTAGTCATCTGAGACTATTTGTTTGCACTCTTTGAAATCAGACATATTTAGAGATGAGCATATTTAGGATACACGTGCACGACCAAAAATCTTTGTTTTCAGGTGGCGAAATAAAGGCAGCTGATCGGTTGATCGACTTCAGGGGTTAAAGGTTTGGTCAGAGGACAATGCATTGCATTCTACAGTACCAGATTTATTTTATAATTTTAATATAATTCTCTTCATACTGTACCCAGAAGTGGCCTAAAAGAGGATTACAGCATTTTATGGAGCTTAATTCAATATTTATAATTATCCAGCCTCTAAAATCAGAACCTGCAAACTTCTTTTTTTTACTTGGAAAAGTTGCAGTTTGAGTGACCCATTTGGGAGCTGTGTTTACAGAGTCAATATTACCTAATGCCAGCACTAAGGTTCATGCTGATTTGCAAATTTGACCAATAAGACCACTTCCTTTATTCTCAGCCATCAAATATAGAGATATCACTTAATACCTCTCATAATACATTTCATGTTTAATGACGCACGTTTGGTGGTGTAACTTTGGAAGATCCAAAACGTGATTCTGGATCATTTTAATACTTAATGTAGCAGTATTAGCCTACTGTACTACACCATCCTTTAATATTGGATAAGAAGAAGAAGAATATTTGTTGTATCTAGAAATTACTTAGTATGTCTGGGGTTAGGAGACATAATATTAATTTACCACTCACAATGAAGTAATAAAAACAAAATATTATTATTTATTATTGTTAACTAATTAATGTCATTTTTACAGCTCTGCAGAGGATTGCACACCATCCTGCGTCCACAGCCAAAGCCTGTGTAAGTGAAAACTGATATATTTTTTATTTTGCAACATCTACTTTTTTTTCTTTCTTCTGCAGCGTTTTATTATTCAAATTCATTTTTATTCATGCAGTTTTTGTTCTGTGCTGTGTCTGTGTGCAACTTTAAAGTTCTTACCTGGCTGAAGCAGGAAAAACTAATAGGAAACCTAAAACAATGATTTTTAATAACAGAACAAGGTCCAGTGAAGATGATTATTATAATTATAACTTATATCAATTTTAAAGATAAAGGTTGCATGCATCTAACTTTGAAACTGGGCCAACCATTGTTGATCATCTGAACAAAAAGCGTATGCATAAATTTTCCTTTTTTAAAGAGAAATAGGAGGGAAACAAATATTTATGCAGATTTTGTTCGCAGCTCCAGATATAATTCACACATAATTTTGGAATATGTGTTAATATTGTTATGGTTAAATTTACTTTACAACATGAAGAATTAGTTCAGTCATCTTATCAGGGTCTCTGATACAGTATTATTATGCTGAGAAATCAATATGATTTCCCTGAGTATTGAGAAATGTGTACATCTAAAATAAACCCATTCCACAAAGAGGCCAGTTGTGAGTAGGGCCAGTTTGAGTGCACATTTTTAAGGTGTTATGTTGACCTTTGTGTGGGCTTGCGTGCAGTACCGCTAAATAATACAAGCAGTGAAAGTACAGCTTGCAAAATGTTGCTTTTTCTTCAGGTAATCAGCACAAATGTGTGACTTGGAAGATAAACTAGCAAAACTGTAATGTGTACAAAGGTGAGTCTGCAGATTACACAAGTCTTTATTTTGAGAGATTAAAGTCCTCAAAAATCAAGATAAGCTTACTTTATATACTTATCCATGAAGTACAAACTGATCTCCTGCCAACCTCTGTTTTTTTAATTCTCTGGAAGATACATGAATACAAAAAAATGTGTACCATAACAAATCATTTGTAATATGCTGATAAAAAACATATTTCGGTTTCTTTAGATTATCCATTACTTTTATCATTATTAGAATTTTGCATTTAACTCTATTTAATAAATCATGACTAACTCCCATTCTAATCAGCAGGACGAAACAGTATGATGGTGTGGGTCATGATGCTCAGAGCGCACTTCACTAGACATCTGTGGGAGATGCATGGCAGGAACCCGAGGCACTGGTTGACTTTCTTTATTTGGCTGTGTTTGTGCATGCATGGTAAGCATGTGTGAGGTCTTGTAGTTCTTCTTCTCTCCAGGCCTTCAGTTCCTTCACTTCCTGCCTACAGTACGTAGATGACTTTGTGAGTGATGAGTTTTTGTTTTATGCAAACTGGACGTCATGATTGCCCCCATACGTCCAGCTGAGCCATCATACTCCAGCTTTGTGACACAGCAAAAACAGGGTCAGGAAACAGCCTGGGGGGGGGGGCGCACAGTGTTAGACTGGTGGAGGAGGATGTGGTGTTGTGAATGAAGGCCTCCTTGTAAGAATACAGAGTGGGTTAAAGTCCAAGTGGTGCCAGGCTGCCATTCAGTGTTTGTGGAATGATTGTATTAATTGCAGGACTAAAGCCCAGTAAGAGACACAGGAGTCCAGGTTAATGATGACCAGGTGGAACATTTCTGTGTATAAACATCTCTTTCTATTGCTGGAGTGTGCAGCGTGTTTTTATTAGGTATGCACTGGACAAATGTTGCTCATGCAGCTGATCTGATAGGGTGTTTGCTGCAAAGGTTGTTTATTTTCTCGTCCTGTTTTGTCTTATGAACCTAAAGAACTCCGATGAACCTGAAGAAACACAAGTGAGTGCTGTGGGCATCTGAGGTCTGTAGTCTGGAATTGATCTTGAATGATTTTAGCCCTCGTTATCTGTCCTGTCAGTGTGCAGTTGAATCTGAACGCTGTGCTTTTGTTAATCTTTGCTGACACTTCGCTCAGCACTGCTTGGGTCATGATGTGTCTTTCATTTGATTCCACAAAACTTCATTAATTTCTGTTGGGATTAATACATCGTGGTGGTTAACTGCTCCCCCACACAACAGAATTAAACATTCACTCTATAAAAAAAATCTAATAAGTTTATTGCTGTCAGTCCCATCTTTCAAGGGCTTTGAGGTGCTTGATAACATACATGTCCAGCTTTTGCAGGCAGGACAGTTTCTTGCTATAAGATCAGAAAACACAACCAAATAATATAGTCACACAGTTAAGTTCTATATTTTTATATGTGGCTGTGAACATGAATATGAATGCCATTATTTGTATTTGTAGCTTTGCGATTGAACTTTCTGAAGTGTAGGATTATTGCAAAGGCCTGCGTATCAGAGATTATTGTTCGCCAAGTCATTCTGACTGTGCTGAGTCAGAGGAGATAAGCTTATCATCCATGGCTGTTCTCCTAGAGTACAGAGAGCTGGGCTGCAGTCTGCATAAAAGGGTGAGCTTCAAGAGGAGATGCTTTGTTTTTTTATAGTCATCTTTGCTTTCAAGGGTTTGCTTCACTGTGCATGCAATAACCCCTTCAGGTGCAGGTGAAGTAAGATTTTTAAAGCAGGCGTTTGAGTGAGAGGCAACACTGGAGTTAACTGTGACACATGAACCAGTAATGATTCATCTTGGTGCCCACACGTGATTACACTTCCAGAAAGTGTCAGTTTCCAGAAAAACATCTCCTCCATCAGGAATCAGAGACACTGGGCTCCTCAGTTATTCATACTGTTATGATGTCAGTGATAGAAATGGTGACTTTAATTGCACCTTCAGTAGAAATTGACATTAAAGTGGAAGGAGACATAATCAGAGCTGCTTCTCTGAGACCTGAACAGCCATCCTTCTGAATGATTTCTGTTATACAGTCAACTCCAGGATTTTTGGGGCAATGTCACCACACTGGAGTTTAAATAAACAAGATGTGATTAGATTGAAGTAAAAACCTTCAGCTTTAATTCACGATATTTAAGAAAATTATTGTGAGAACTGTTTAGGAATTTCAGCATTTTTTATAAATAGACCACCATTTTCAGAGGCTCAAAGGTGATTTTGAGATTCGTAGGCACTTTCATGGTGAGTTGAGGCATGTTCCCTCGTCATTTCATGACATACTTAGCAAAAAGATCTGAATTTCACTCAAATTTTCCTTGGGCGGCTGTTTGCTAGAACTCTCAATATGAGCTCCAAAGAGATATCAATGGAAACGAAGCCATTAAAACAAAAGAAACCTCGAGATTGGAAAAACTAGGAGTGGCAAAATCAGTCTGGTGCATTCTTAAAAAGAGTTAATGTACTGGCCAGCTCAGGAACATCAAAAGGCCTGAAAGACCCAACCAGTCATGGCAGATGCCTGCCCTTCCTTGAGCCTGGTTCTGGCCGAGAGTTCTTCCTGTTAAAAGGGAGTTTTTCCTTCCCACTGTTGCCAAGTGCTTGCTCAGAGGGGGTCATTTGATTGTTGGTTTTTTTTTTCTTTATTATTGTAGGGTCTTTACCTTACAATATAAAGTGCCTTGAGGTGACTGCTTTTGTTATTTGGTGCTATATAAATAAAATTGAACTGAAAGACAACAAAAGTGTATGATCACAGAATTATTTCCACGATAAAGAAAACCCTTTACAATATCTAAGGTCGTGAACACTCTCAAAGAAGTAAAGGTATCACTCTAAAAGTCTAGAGTAAAGAGATGCCTTAATAATTGTAAGGGCAGAGTTTACAGCAAGGTGCAAACCACTGTTTACAACCAAGAACAGAAAGGTCAGATTAGACTGTGCCAGGGAAACATCTAAAAGCGTCTGCACAGTTCTAGAGGGGAAAAAAAGCCTGTGGGCAGGTGATCTCATGGTTAACTTGTAGGGAAATTATAGGAAGACTGGAGGTTTCTTTTGGGAACTGGCGGCCAGTTATCGAAAGATTGTTGGTGTTACCCAGCTTCTTTTTGCTGCTGGGCATTTTCAGATTTTTGTATCCATTCCCTAGGATCTGTGTTTTTACACAATCTATCGTAGGTCTACAGAAAAACCACTGAACCTCCATGCTTGGTTTTCATTCTGGCATACACAATTACTTTCAAGGATCTTGTATGGGCTAATTGCATCTCTTCCTGTTTTGTGCAGTACTTCATGGATTTCAATCGAGTTGTGGTAGCTTGTTGTAACTGTTTGTTGATTGAGTTAAATCCATTATATTAAGAGTATAAAAGACAATGTGGAAAACCTGCAAAAGTCTTAAAAACTCTCCAAATATGCATAAATATTAGTGGGTACTCCAGCAATTTAACATTGGACGTCATAAAATGGGGACTCCTGAGGGACAAATCAAAGGTCAACACATCAAGAACCAACAGCATTTTCACTGGAGCTCCTATAAAGATTTCAAACTCTGAAAAAGCTCCTCGAGAGACACAAAAGACTACAATCCCAGTCTGAGTGCTGGTTCGTGTGACGTTCAAACTGAACTTTATGTCTAAACTCAACCCATAGATGGCTCACTGTTTATTAACTGTTATTGATTCGTTCTGAGAATGAGCTAAGAGGTAATCAGACAACTGGGGTCACAAGCCTTTTATGCAACAGACAAACCCTTTGAACAAACAAGGCCCGTGGGCTGCTGTCCTGCTGCGTCATTAAAATTTCAGCACTGATTAATCAACTCGGCTTCAGTGTGAAATTAATTTATGTCATCGCTACTGAATGTGGGGTTTTAAACTGTTGCTCTTTCTGTATTTGGAGGTATCAGAAATTCAGCAGGGGAAAAACATCATTTCTCTGACTGACTGACAAAATGAAAAAGAAAATCCCATCAGTTTTAAAGAGTTTCCTGCTCTGAAGATGTGATTTTGGAACACAAAGTAATCTCAAACTTGCGAATCTCCTGATGGGCTTAACAATTTTTCATGGGGGGAAAATGGGTTTAGCCGTTCTGTTTTAGTCAACGATAAATTTTCCCTTCACTCTCCCTTGTTTATTCACCCTTGTCCTTTACATAAAAAGCAGGACGTGAACGAATGATTGTCTCATACTGTATTATCCACACAGCGAGGGGAATGAAACAGACTCAAGAGTCCTCATCTGTTTGCACAGCTGCACATTGTACCCTTTCACCTCTGACCATTGCCTTCCATAGCAGGCACTGTTAATAACAATTTTAAGGTGTTGTCTAGTGACTTTTCTTTTGGAAAGATCTAGTTCTGATCTATGAGTCACAGCAGTAACGTATTAGTTTTAAAAGACCAGACAACTGTTTCTAGGTGGGTGTGACAAACAATATGTCAACCCATCAAACTGGAAAGTCACGCAAAGAGTTGATGCCAGTAGTGCAAGAGCATCATCTCTTGTATTAACTGTGAGATTTCTTATTCACCGTGAAAATGTTTGGATTCTGGAACAACATTTGCAGCACATACAGCCCATTTTTGATCTTAGGTGGGCCGGACCAGTGAAAGTAGAAAAGAAGTTTAACTACACAGTTTGCTGAGATGTCTTAATAAAAGAGGCCATGTAATTTCAAAGAAATGCTGTTGGAAGCAAATGAAGTAAATGTTTCAGTACAACTCTTTGGGCTTAAACTGCAAGAAATAAATACGTAAAATTACACAACAACTTCTGGTAGCTCAGACTGCGCTGTAATTACAAAACAAAGTTTCTGTTAATTCACAGAAAATGTTTTGCTTTGTTTTTTTCTTACTGTAAACCCACCCAAAAAAATTTTTTTGTAATAGCTGATAGTAAAAAAAATTAACTTTTCTGTCGTTTAGTTGTTTATCTGTCACTTAATTACTTTGGCGTTGTATGACTAGCTATGGAGGAGACTTTATCAGCAAGAAAAATGAATGAAATCTAAATCTAATAAATCCATCTAAAAGTCCAAAATTCATGCCCTCCTCCATATTTTCCAAAGTCTTCCAGTGGACCAGATAGGGGGTCTTTGCTGGGCTGCTTCTGGTCCCCGGGCCTTATGATTGTCACCACTGACATAGATCACTGTAACATTTTTAAGTAACATCACCTTTGTTCTTCCAGGATTGAACGCCTGACTGAGAAACCTAAACCCAGAAAAATCTCTGGGAAGGGAATAGCTCATACTCCACCACTGAAACCCCTGCACCAGTTAACACATGCATGACTTACCACCAAACATGTGAACCTGTATGTTAATTTTCTACTTCCTAAAACCTTTTTTTTAAATTTATCTGAACACTGTTAAAACTTGTACTTTTACACTGCTTAGTTGAGTTTTTCATCTGCTTTTGGGGACTTCTTGGTATTTAAGGTATGTTATCACCACCATCTGTCCATATTAAGAAACACAAACCTGCTCAGTCTGAACAGACACACAGAAAAGTCTTTAACAGCCTAACAGCACAAAAAAAATCAAAATACACCACTCCAAAAAAATTTAACAAAATAAAAAATTCTGGGAACACTTAAATCACACATTGGGTCTTGATGACAAAATATTCAGGCTGAACGTCTTTACTGATACACATTGTGTAATGTGCTGGGAACAAAATTATGTAACAAAAGCCAGCAGAGGCCAAAATCATGAAAACTATGAATGCTAGATTCAAAATCACACCAAAAAGTTATAAAATTTAAATCACAGAGTGATCAGACTAATCTGGCCCAGTAATGTTTAAAGTCCCAATGTGCCTGCATGCACTTCAGACATCTGGTTATGTGCCTGGTCACACCGTGGATGATGTCCTGGGAGATCTTCTCCCAGATCAGAGCATAAGTGAGGTACTGGATAATCCGTGGGACTCATAAATATTGTTCTGGGGCCATGATACCTATGCCTTTACCATCCTGGCTACACACTGCCTACACGAGGCAAGGCATCATTCTGCACCAGCAAAGGTGTAACAGTGAATCTGAGGATTTCATCTCCATACCCAACAGCAGTTGGCTAACACATGGAGATCTCAATGTAAGTTTATCCCACCTGAAACCACCACTGTCATACTAATTATGTTGCAGACAACATTCACCACAGCATCTTCGGACTCTTACACGTTGTTTAAAGGTACTCTGCTCTCATCTGCGAAGAGAACGGGGCAGCAGCGGCTGACCTGCAAGCACTGGTGTTGTCAGGCCATCACCAATCAAGCTGCTCAGTGCTGTACTGTGAGAACATGTCCTACTAAAAACTGCTGGGCACTCATGTCATCCTCAGGTAGTGTTTCTGAAGTGCTTCTATCAGAAACATGCTCATGTATCCCAGTGGAAGTAATTTTGTAGGCCTTTGGCAGTGCTCCTCCAGTTCCTCCTTGCATCAAGAAGCAGATACCGGTCTCCTGCTGAGTTGATGCCCCTCTGTGGCGCTGTCTGGCTCTCCTTGTGTAATAACCCCTCTACACCCTCAAGGCTGTACTAGGAGACAGCAAACTTTGCAACTGCCTGTTTGCATATGCCATCACAGAAGAGCTGGACTAACTGGTACCATTTCATGCTACCACTTGTGGCAAGGACACTTCCAAAAAGAAGAACTAGAGGAAAATCAGTCAGGAGCAATAGTCTGTAGCCATCACCTGCGCAGGTTGGAGTTGCCGTTCTAGTGCAGCTGTTGTCACTTCATTTCCACAAACTGGGTGGAATGGATTCCCATTAGGAGCTATGCTTACTAACTGAAAACCTCTGATGTTTAACCATCTGCGTTATACTGTGATGATCAAGTTTTCCCATCATTTTTTTGAGAAGTGTACATTACAAAAGATGTAAAATAGTCTTACTGGTATAACCGAGGCTCCAGGAATAAAACAGGTATGGACATACTAAAAATGCTTAATCTTTAAAGTGATGTGCACCACACATCTGTGTTCTCAGTAGTTTCAGCCGAATCCGATGTTTTTTTTCTCTGTTAGCTGTTCGAGTGTTTTGGGTTTTAACTTTAAATTAAAGCCACACAAATGATTGAAAATATTTTTTTTTTTTTTAAAGATGAAGCAGAACCTCTCCTTTTTGTTTTCTGGTGGTTATATTTCAACATCAGCATATTTTCTTGGCAGCATATAAAAAAAGAAAGGAAACAATGACTACATCGAAATATCAGTCTCTCTAAGCCATCTCTGTACAGTGTAGGTGTGACTGATGAGATGTACCACCTTTTATTCATTCCCTTCTGTATCAAAAGACACATTTTCACGACTTTGTAATTTTTGGATCTGGCCTCTTAGCGCCCCTGCCTTCCAAATAATTACAACGGTTTCAACAATGACTGGGTGAGAGACCAAATTTGGGTCAAAATAAACAAGAATGAGCCTCCCTTTACCTGTCCCAGGTAGAGAAAATAACAAGAAGAGCTAGAAAATAAACTCTGACTGATTTAATGTCCTTTCTGGGAGGTATAAGTCTTTTTGTACAAGTCCCTGGTGGCCCATCATCAATTAGTGATCTATTATTTGTGTTTTTTTTCCTTCTTTTTTAATTTTTTTAATTGAAGACGAGCTATATGATATATATTCTGTTCTGATATGCCTCCGTGTTCAAAACTAAATGAGGCCTGCCTCAGAGCAGAGTATATAGTTTATATAAAAACATTAAAGACTGCTGGCATCCACTACACCTTACTGGCCAATTGTAGAGCACTACAAAGGTATTAGGCTGTCAGTAGATACGTCAGTATTCGGACTAGTGGAGTGGCGGTGAAAGTAGCCCATCCACCCTTATCTGTCTTGGCAAAAACCAGGGCCACCTCCAGAACAAAAGGTTATGGGATCAAGGCCAGTAACATCATCCCACATCATTGGTGAAAGGGTGAGGTCTACCAGAGATACAGACAAGCGAAAAGTGAGTGTGTCTGGAAGGCTAGTTCCTCTCCTGCACAAATACAGTCTCCTGTGGACACAGCCCTGCCTCCTGCAGCGTGATGTCATAGTCCAAGTGGGCGAGCTTCCTTCTGGGGAAGTTGGTGACGAGTTCGAAGCGTTCGTTAGGGTAACCCTTGGACTGGACGTGTCTTACCAGGGCCTTAAAGAGAGAGTACAATTTGGAAGGCAGAAAAA
>VOQK01028209.1:0-18162 GCA_015052645.1 Benitochromis conjunctus
AGTTTTCCCAGTTTAGGTTGTGTCATTTTCACCCCCCTGTGCCTCCAGCAATAAAGCTGCGTTTTTTGTTCATTCCTGCCTCCGTGAGTCTGCATTTTGGGTCCTTTTCTCCTGCCTGCACACAGCGCACCATGACATTTACAGGTGGAGGCCACTGACATTTTTTACCTTCCTCATCTTTTTTGACTGCTTTGTCACTAGTTTGACAAGGACAGTCCACAATATTAAGCTAGTCTCGGTATAATGTCGTGCTTTTACTAGCATGAGGCAATACCTGGATTCTACAGAAATGCACAGGTAGTCCAACTCCTCCATGATGGCATATCATTGCCAGTTTTACTGTGCCCCTTGTATGGATGATATTCCAGGAAACAGCCAGCTACTGTCAGAGAGCAGGACAGGGCTGTAGAAGGTCCTTAACCTGTAGCAGAAATGGTATTGGCTCCTTTGTGCAATGAGGACCTGACTTCCTCTTCCTAGAGGATGAAGTAATTGATACCACTGGCCCCCAAAATCACCTGACCCAAATCCAATAGAGCAACTCTGGGACATTATGTTTCAGTCCATCCAACACCACCAGGTTGCACCTTAGACTGTCCATGAGCTCAGTGATGCCTTTTCTCTAGGTCTAGGATGAGATCCCCCAGGAAATCATGTCGTCTCATTATGAGCATGCCCAGACGTTGTCAGGCATGCCTAAAAGCACTTGGGGGGCCATACAAACGACTGATACCATTTTGAGTTACTACAAGAACATTTCAATAAAATGGACTCGCCTGCCACATCTTTTATTTCACTTTGATTTTTTGAGTGTTTTGTAATTCAGTGCTCTGTAGGTTGATTGTTTTTCCTTTATTCCTCTTTTCATTCCTAACAGATTACCCAGCCCATGTCAGTATATAGATATCCAGCATGATTTTCTTTCCCACTGAGATCTGATATGTTTTTAAAGTGTTCCTTTAATTTTGTTGAGCAGTGTATAAAAGATGAATGCAGTCACTATGGTGTCATTTATTAGTTTTAGACTGCATTTTTAAGCCTTAGCCTTTTATTTTGGCATTGTGCAAGTTCATCATGCCAAAGTCATTGTTAAATTTCAATGAGAGGTTGACATGCTATGTTATCAGCCAACAGCCAATTTTTAGAAAGCTGTATGGATAAACTGTACATGTTCATCAGATAAACAAACATACTAAACAGTGCTAGGTTACATGCTATTAAAACACTAGCATTGTACTCACCTAAACTGAAGGACAACCTTCCTTCTTGGAAAGGCTGCATCAGCTGCAAGCTAGTGTTTGCCACATGGTACCACTAAAAAGGTAGCAACACCACAAACAAGGTGGAGAGCTCCAGGCCAGTGACAGTTCACAAGGTGAGACGTAATTTGTTACGTTGTTGCTTAATTTGTCAACATCCAATAAGAAATCATAAGTGTAGAAGTTAAACTTTTTCCAGCTACAGCATGAAGTGAACAAGCTAAAAACATCTGTTAACCCAGGTGCTCTGTTCTACTTTGTAAACCAAACATCATTAGATAGCTAGCCAGACAGTTAGTAGTTGCTAATGATTTTGTATTTGGCAAATGATAATATAAAAACCATATATATTATAAAAGACAGAATCCATGTTTTATCTGAAGGCCACCAGATGGCGATAGCTGTGATTACAAAAAAATCTCTGGTCCTAAAGAAGTCTATGGGAAAAGTACTTTGTGACTTGATCCTAAAAAACACTTTCCTGATGAGTTTATTGTCCCAGGATGCATTTTGTGTCATACTAAATAAAAGATTAAGTCTGTTTTGTAAATATTGGTTGTACTGCATTTTAAAAGTGGGGTTATCTGTGGCATGTTCACTGTCTAATGATTTGTGATCGACAAGTCATTTGTCGTGTCACATTCAATTCCAGTATTTTTCTGACTCACAAATACACAAAACAGTGGCAGTAGATTAAAATACTTACAGTTTTACTACGGTTTATGCTTAGTGCCACTATCTTGGACTGTTAACTTGCGGTTGCAGGGGCTGCTCCAACTTTCCAAGTGAAAAATCCAACAGTGCACTTGACCTCCCTCCCCAGTGATTACTAAGCATGTTTTGATTAAAATGAGTAAACTAGTGCAGGATGTCCATCTTTACACTGTCATGCCTACATTCACTTACCACAGTGTTTTCACTGCAGTTTTATTTTTGTATGGTGCGTCATCTCCTGGCAGGTTAGTCAGTATAGTTATTGATCAGGTCATTCTTTGCATACGTTCACCCATTATAATCAGCCCAGTAGGTAAAAAAAAAGAAAAGAAATACCAGGGTAAAAACTGTGGACTGGCCTCCACCTATAAAATCGCCCGTTTTGTGTGAATAGACTGTGATCACAGAAAAGGCAAACATTTCAATGTTTCCCTTGAATGTTTAACTAAATGAAAAAAATGTTCATATTTGTATATGAGGTCTGATCAAAATCACTCAATGCAAGGCAAGAAAACAAGTTTTTGAAGCTGAGCGACATAATCATGTTAATATAGTGTCGACTGTCTAAAACTCTGCCTCCAGTAAATAAACCCAGCTATTAGATAAATCCATGTAAACCAGGTGTGTAATTGATGCTGCTTTCCCCCACATAACTGTGGCGCCCTACTCTCATTCCTCGTGTGAGCACTGCGTCCATGTAAACATACTCACTGTTCACATTTAGTGTGTGCTCAGATTCGGCTCTTCAGAAATCGATCTATTCATAGAACGTGTTGGTTGCAATTATGTAAACACTCAACCTTTCACTCAAGTGCGACAGAGCAGAGGGACGGGGTGGAGAATAAAAGCAACAGAAGACAAGTGATGTTAAAATGAACATTTATAATGACTCTTTGTTGCCGTCGCAAAAATAATCTTTAAAAAACAATTCAATTATTAACACTGAAATGCTGACTTCACTGGTAGTCCACGAGTCATAAAACACAACTCACTGAATTTTCTTTTACAAACACAGTACTACAGTTACATTAAATAGTCATTACCGTTAAATCTATTAATGAATAATGTTCAAATTAACTAAATAATAAAATCAATGACACTTTTAAAATCCTCTCATTCCCTCACCATAGTAGCTGTTTTCTTTTTATTAACGGTGTATCATTTAGAAAATATACTGCTTCTGAGATGTTCCTTTAACAAAAGCAGAAAACAGACTGGCAGCATAACAATAATGGTACATGAGCTCAAACATTGTACAATTAGGGTGATGTTTTTCAAGGGGAGTGGAAATGGGACGGAACCATTCCAGTGATCTCACATTTAGAATGTAGGCTGGCTGCCTTTTGGCTCAGTATGGAATTATTTGGCACTCTTGCTGACAAACATTTGCCATAAAAAAGCTTTCACACTTTTTCTAAAATGGCACAAGAAGGCATTTTCCTTTCTGAATGTATTCAGAGGACTTTTTCATTTAAAAGATATAAATGCTGTCCCAGAAAGCCCTTTAAGTAGGTAACACTGTGGACTTTCACAGATTCTCCGCGCTCGTCACAGATGAAAGACAGAACCGTTGTCGCTAATATCAAAGAGAACCCAATCAACAAAACATCACTTTGCTTAGGTTGGAATATTTGATCTTATGCTGTCAGTCCATTTTTTTTTTCTGAGATGTAAAGAACAGAGGTTAAACAACATTAAAACCGAACCCCAGAAAGAAAATTTACAATGGCATGAAAATGTTTGCAAGGTACAGCATGCTTTACACTTAAGCAAGCAGTCAACCCTGCAGAGTAGTCCAAATAACTGGAAAATGAAAGAACAGTCTGGCAGAGTTTGACAGTTAAAGTGGCGTAAAATATCCAACACATATATGAGTTCTCGAGGATGGAAAAGGTCAACAAAGTTCATGGGAGGTTCAGAGGGTCAAACACAATAATGGCCTCATGTGTGGTTGGCAAAGAATCCTGTATTTTCCTCAGATGAAAGGGCTCAGAAATACCTAAAAACCATTTAAAGGGTGGACACAGTAGCAGGTGCTCCGTGCAATGAAACAAATTGTGACACTGTGTTGGCTGAGAGTGTGAGACTCAGGTAGAAGAGGTTTAAAGAGAGGAGCGACCAGCCTTAGCCAGTTTGTAACATTTAAAACCAGTCCTAGCCTTCTTGTGAAAGGGCTCCATGGGGCTGGATGAATGTCCAGAATACATTTGGACTGAAAATCAAAAACAAACATCACAGCTTTTGGAATGATACTGCAACTCGGTTAGCACTCAGATGTGAAGCAGTCAATGCAACAACAGGGGATTTGCAACACAGAATGAGACACAAACATCGCTCGTGTAACTAGACCTCGACCGTTCGAACGTTTCCTCTGATTTTCATTATGTTGAGGTGGCAGAGGCAATCTTCATTTTTGCTGGTGCCGATTAAGTCTCTCAGACCCGGCTGTTGTATCAGCCAGGCCTCGAGCTTGCATCCTTCAGTCCAGTGTTTCGATGCCAGTGTGCTGGATAAGTTAAAACCACTTTTAAAATTTGGAATTTCAAAGCAAAAGAGGGACAAAAAGGCATACAGATCCTTGGTGGTTTCACATTCTAGTGCAAAACAATGCACACAGTGATTGACACAGACCTCTGCTGAAGGGAATGTGAAGGAGAAGCCTTCGCGTGAGGAAACAAATGCTACTTTTCGATTTTGTCTGAGACTCCAGCCCTTTCCATCATTCATGAGACCCAACAGGATCAGGGAATAAATAAATTAAAGTCACATCATAGAAACAGCAAAGAATGGCAACCAAATCATATCAACTAAACTGCTGAAAGCCAACATGGTTTGCTTCATTTCACACCCAGTATGACCCACTGATCAGTAAAGTGCATTTATGCAACACCAAACAAACAAGATAATGTTGACAGCGAATCGGAAGTTGTGTTAAAACATATCTGATTCATGACTATGGCCATGTTAGGCCTACCTGACTGTAGCTGAAATCTGTTATTGACATAGATATTCTCTACATGTATTTGACATTCCTGCCCTGAATTTACACTAAAGACCAATAAACATTTGACAGAACTTAAAATAAAAGAAACAGGAAATGGTTACATTCATAGATTAGATCTGGGCTTTCAAGCTGTGACATAAAAAGATTATGGGACACGTTTCATGAGGTTCAACCTGTTTGTAAAAGAAATGAATGCCTGATATCCTATAAACACAAGGAGCCAATGCACTGAGTAACATTTTCACGTTTGCTTGTTTCACATTTTTAATACTCCTCACTGTACCTAAAAATCTAATGACGTGTTCAAAGACGACTGATGAGGAATTTTGATCTCAGATGCGTATTTGTGTGTGTGGTTTTTTTTGTTTTGTTTTTTTCGGGCCAACATGACGATAATGAGCTCCCTCCCAACTCACAACATAAAAAAAACAAAAAAAACAAATTTCTTTTTTTTTTTTTTTAAACATGAGGTGAGTAAAACTGAAGTGCTTTACATTTGACTGCATGCAGCGTTATGTCTTTGAATGTTTGCGAGACACCTCACAAACTTTTGTACGTTTTTTTTTTCCTCCATAATTTACTTTGATACCATGCAATAGAAGACGTGCAAAAAGATAACACCTAACTCCACAAACACATTTTTGATTGTTAATGGCTATGTTATGAATGCTTATAACATGTTATGCTTAGTCCATGCTGGCCTATAGAGACATTTGTGAGAAAACAGCAGTACTTAAGCCACAGGTCAAACAAACACACAAGGGATGCATGGAGTGTAAAACAACATGGATCCATAAAAATCACAATCTTTAACTCTTACTCTATGTACCTATGGGATAAAACAATGCACAAAAAGTTCTTTGTCCTTTGTTTTCTTAAGTCATGTATTTGATTATCTTTTCTTAACTTAAAAGACAGTGTTTGATTGGCACTTGATCAGCACTTCTAAACAAGTTATTGATATCTAACATTTGATCGCACATCTACAATTTCAGAAGCTGCAGAGGTCTAGTTTGGCACAGGTTGTACTATGGAGTCTATTATTACTTTTACTATCTTACCAATACTGTATAGTATTCTATACACCTCGTTTTATGCTCCAGCCTTTTAGAGCATGTTTCTAATCAACAGACCAGACATCTTTTCAACTAAAATATTTTGTATAGTTTACTTATCAAATAGCAGCATTTTCATAACTTACAAAAAGTACATGTAAACCTATTCATTCAAAATCTTAGTAATTTCAAAGGTTCATACAACAGACATAAAACACAAAACAGGACAACATGCTACTATATTGCTTCCAATATTCTTTACATTTTCTTACTGTCAAACTAAATCATCAATGACAGAAATATGGACACCACCGGTTGATGATGAGTCATCATAATGCACAAACAAATCGCGAAGCTAATCTTAATCAGGCTTAGTTGGCACTCTCATCATCCACACAAATATAACATAGTTTCACATTGTATCGACAACGCTGGACTGCATTTGGACTACAAACTAGAATAGCTACAATAAAGTACATATAGATCATATGACATGACATATTGTATTCCACAGAAATGAATTCTAGTCATTTTCAGATAAGAGGATATGCATAAAGGATGTCATTGTTTCGGCTTGAGGTCACAAACGAGTTCCCACCTTATTCTCGCTAACCTATGCGTTCTGTCCTTACTATGCTTTGTTTGGAGGCTGTAGCTCGAGCTCAGCCAATGTATGAATATTTATTTGACCTCGACTTGCTTTCTTTTGGGAAAAAAACAACACTTCCTCTTCCCTTAAAAGGCCATAGTTCACTGTCTAGACCTGTCTACTTGTTCTTCTTAGAGAGGAAAACTGATACTTTGAGCTGACGCTGCTGGTTGGTCTTGGTGGGTGTCACAGTTTTTGGAGGCAGGTGTTTTCTATGCATGTTAGCCTTGTGAACTTCATGGCCTGCAGAAATATTTTCATACCCTCATGACCTACAGTGCATAACTTGCCCACCAGCAGCACATCCAACACACCACCCATGAGAAGACAAGACAGGAGGAAGGAGAAAGAGGGGGAGAGCACAGTGTAGGAAGAAGCACGGACAGGGATTAGGACACAGGAGGAGCCTCAGAACAGTGAGAAACGACAGCATGCAGGGGAATAAAATGTTGAGAGAAAGAGGAAAGTTAATGAGGGGCAGAGAGAAATAGCATTTGGCACAATGTATCGATCAGAGAGCTGTCGAAGGACAGCTCTCTGCACTCAAGCAGTCCAGTTGCATTGATAGAACATATCCTTGTTTTGTGCTTGTATCTTATTACATGCTAAAATTTGGGGCAGTAAAAGGTTAGCCTATGCTGTGAATTCACTGGTGGCCAGATTGGATTAATGGATGACTGCGAAGCCTTCCAGACACATAGTGAAAGGAAAGCTTTAAGAAGAAGGCTCACAGCTGTTGCAGTTGTCACGCACAACGTTCAGACACAAAGAGTTATTTCAAACAATTTCATAGCCATTTTACTTTCAATCATGATTTATGAAAATGAAAAGGCTCTTCATTAAATTTTTCCAAAACATGGGTGTGGTTCTGGTTTTCTTGGACATAACTCAGCACCAACCCTCACAGCTGTGCATTCAGGAAGCTGATCATAGAGCTTGGGTTGATGGGGACAACAATTGAAAGATGCCTTTCAGAGCTGGGGGTGGGGGGTGTGAGGCGTGGACATAACAGGACTGTGCAGGAAAATGTGATGGGAATAATTTGTAGTTGGGAAAAAATGTCTGCTAATTTAAGTGCAGTGCATTGGTAAACAGAAACATCACAAGATGCTTGAGTATAAATGCTCTTGTGGCAATATCCCTTCTGTCAGTATTGGAAATTTTTGTGTATGTGACATACATGTGCACGTTAAAATATACTTATGTCCCAAGCAGGGATAGACACACCTTACATTGTGTTCTTAATGTCTCACAGTGCAGTCTTCAGAGACCCAGTGTACTCAGGATGAACACTATGGATAGCAGCACAGAAGGAAGCCAAGGTAATCTTCGAGTGCTTGGAAATACTCAAGACAATTAGCCTGCCTGCCTTAGACAAACAATTGCCCATAAAAGACAACAATGCCAAAACATTTGATGTTGTAATATGTGCTTCACTTGAGGTTAGTGAGCTTTAACATGTTTTGGGAACAATAACAGGCTGCCTGGATGAACTGCAGAATCATCCTTTTTTCCCTTTTTTTGTCTTAATGCAAATTGGCAAGGACGGCTCACAGAAAAAGTGAATCCAAGCCTCTCTTTTTTTTCAAGTGTCATTTTACTTCCCTTTCATTAGTGTATGTCTCTTGACTATTTGGTACCCTTAATGTAAAGGCAATAGTTTCTTTGTTCACAGACATTGGTTCATACAGCTTTACTTATCAAAATGCTTTTGTAGTGCTTTGTTCCTTTTGCGAACTGAACTGGTTAGACACTGCTTTAAGGTAGTCTGAGCTTTCAGATAAATCTTGGGAGTTACAAATGTCTAAGGTAGAACAAAAGGTTTGCATCGAATGGACTTTAATTATTAAGACTGGATTGCTTTCTTCATCTTTGATCCTGAAATCGATCATTTGTCATTACGTGAGAGGCTGCGTCAGATCCAATGGGCTACTAATGGCTGGACGAGACAGCAGCTATTTTAAAAATAAGTCGCGAGATTAGTCGCCAGAGAGATTCTGGTAAATTCATGGTAAAGGAGATATAAACCTAATTCTATAGCACCAAAAATGGGTTAAACGACATATGTCTGCATGTTTTGTGACTGAATATGCAACTATGTTTCAGTGTTTGTGCGTTTGTGGGAGCATCGTCTATGTGTGTTCATGTAAAATATATTTATACATTCCTGTGTGTCTCCTCTATCCTCTCACATTGATTATTTAACCCCTGAACTATACTTGCAAACAGCAACAGTGAAGTTCAGACTGGGTTTGAGTTATACATTTCTTTCACTGCAACACAATATTTGATCCCTGTAAATAAAAAATAGCAATAGTCTAATAATGTTTTTACATTCAGATCAACCTGCAGTCACAGGTTTAAATAATCTATTTGTGTTTGAATGAGACCATGTCAATAAATAAAGGATGAAAATATAAAATACCCAGATTTAGAAACTTCAATTATGATATGAGCCAGAATTGAACATATGTCAACAAAGATGGTTTTTTTGTGTTTTTTTTTTTAGAAATTATTCTCAGATTGCTTCCCCATAAACTGAGATGACCTCAGGTGCGTGTCATAAAACCACACCCCTGTTCACAATGCCTTCTGCATTGTATACAACAAGCAAGGTTTGTAAAACAGCTCTATTAGCTGGCTGGAACTTCATCTGACACACTCAACTCACCGGGAGCTGAGGTTTGCAATGAAATTAAAACCAACAAAACCAAACACAAGAAATAAAATAAAAGCTATGAGGTTTTGGAGGAGGGTGAAACCCTTTGGCCTCACCCTTGAATCTGCAGCTTGGCAGTGGACCAGTTCAGCTTACTCTGATCACCATCATCAAAAGGACTCGACACAAACTTTTAAAAAACATCAGGACGTCAGTCCTAAAAACACATTCACATATCACACACACTTATCTTGGTTGTCTCCCCCACCTCCTCCTTTGTGATTCTCTCATTTGATACTGAAATATTGAACAGATATTTGGACGTTTCTTTTCTTCCTTATCCATTATGACTCTCTCTCAATTCCCTTCTGTCTCTGTCTTCATCCTTTCCTTCTTTCCTCTTCTTTTTCCTTTTAGCCCACTTTTTGTGGGTTGGTAGCGCGCACGCCCTGCTCGTAGGTGATCCGCTGGCTGATCAGATACTGTGCTGCTTGCGTAGCGGCTGGCGACCCTGTTATGGTAACTTTACGGTTCCGAGTACCAGGAATGAACTCTCCTTTTTTGGAGATCTGGATGCGGGCTCCTGTTAGCTCCTGGTACTCTACCAGCGTTTTCCCTCCTTTCCCTAAAATGGCACCCACCAGATTCTCGGGCACAGCAATCTCAACCACGTCCTTGGCACCATCTGCCAGCTTCTCTGTTGCCAATAGGGAGGAGGCCATCAGTGGGGATGAAGCATTTAGGTAACCATTGGAAGCCCCAGTAGCAGCTGCTAGAGACCCCAAGGAAAACCCACCAAGACCTGTAGCAGGGTGGCCCGCACTGCTGGAGGCATCACTAGCATAGGAGGCCAGAAGGTTAGCTGCAGCAGCAGCAGCTGGGTTAGCACTAGCTGCTACTGCAGCAAGGACCCCTGAAGCAGCTGCTGGGTTGAGGCCCAGGCCGAGGGTGTTAGTGTTGTAACCGTAGCTGGCCAGTGTGTTGAGAGCTGAGGTGATGGCCAGCAGATCATTACCGGATAAGCTGGACATGGCGGCAGGGAAGGCGCCCATTCCTGTCAATCCGGCCTGACCCAGAAGGCTAGAGGCAGTGGCAGCCGCTGCAGCTGCATTGGGCAGCACCTCGCCTGTATTAGCATAGGGGGAGCCAGTGGGGTTGGAATTGGCAACTGGGCCTGAAACATTGGAGTAACTTATGTTGAGGCAGCTGCTGCTCTGAGGGTCCTCCTGAATTTTCTGCACTATGATTTCCACGGCCTTTCGGTTCTGTTCGGGTTCCCCGCTGATGGTTACTACTCGCTCCTGCAGGTTGATGCCTTCTGGTTTCTGTGAGAGCTGCACCCAAGCCCCTGACTGCTCCATCACCGCTTTCACTGTGGCTCCACCCTTGCCAATGATCAGCCCAGCTGTGCTATTGGGCACAATCAATTTAGCCTGTAGAGAAACAGAAAGACGTTGGTAGCAAGAAAAGATAACATGAGGTATATATGATGCCTCAAATGGCTGATACAAAGAGGGATGTCTCTCAGTGAGTCAGAGTACTATACCAGCCCCCGCTTTACTCAGCGATTTGTTAATCCCAGGGGTTTAGGCTGCAGCTGCCACACGGCTCTGTCTAGCTATGAAAGACTGGAGGTAAAAATAACCATATACCCTCACATTTTCCTGACCCTACCAGACTGTAGGTCATGGCCCAGAGCACAACTATGACTGACAACTAATAAACAAGTGTTCTGGAAATGAACTGTTACTATCACATAGTATGATCGCACACCCGAATGACCCCACTAACTGCCAAGGATCTCACCTGTTTGACTCGATCGGGGTTGACTGTGGTCTGTGGCTGCAGTATGCTGACTGGTTCTGGTTTCTGGGCGCTCTGGGGCATCTCGCGAACTTTCTCCGCAATGAAGTTGTGGACACCATTGAGGGCTTCGACCGTACCCTGTATCAGACAGACTCGTTCTGTTGTTCCTGTTACGAGAGAGCAGGATAGGACAAACACAGCAGAATGGTTACTCTAACATGCTCTGAGCGGGTACTTGCCAAGCAGATTTAAGGGATTTGGTAGGGACTGGACTAAAATCTACATTTATGTTAAGATGTCTTGGCAGTGAAGACGGTTCTTTGACATATCACAAAGACACGCAATTACTAAGCTATTGCTCGCTTCCTCCATTTATCCAATCAATAAAGAAACAGCTGAAAGACTGAGCCATGCTTGGTTAGCAAGCCATGGGGGGCAGAAGGATTCCTCTTGAATGATGTAATACTTTCAGTGCTGTAACACTCAGCTTGTCCTTGCCTTGCAGCTCTAATAGACTAAACACACAGTTGTTCTTCCTCTGGACTTTTTTCTACACCCACATTGATGACCCAACCGGCATTCCGTTGCCATGGTAAAGGGGCTGAGCCATGGAAACAGGTGATGCAACAGTGAGTCCTTTATACTCGCTAGCACGATTTTTAAAACACTCTTCCTTTTGTATCAAGCTTCCTGCTCTGCTCTCCTGCAATCTTTTCTGTTTTCTGGCTGAAATTGAGATGTCTCTCAATTTCCTTTGCCGACTTGACATACAGATTACATTTGAGTAAACATTGAAAGCAACATGACCCACTACCAACTGATAGGAACAGCTGAGGAGTCTTATTCCTCCCCATTTCAAATTTCAATATTACATACATCTGCATCTGTCCTCCAGCAATTTAGGAAATACAATTCAGTGAAAATTTTTCATATGTTATCAGCTTCATGCCAAAGACATGTCAAATAATGTGTTTAGATAGACAATAGGTCAGTTCAAGCATATCAAGAAAAACTAATTGGGTAAAAGTGCACCTGTACTGCACTAGACTTTATTTCCTTTGTTTCTTTTAGGGTTCTTGATAACAGACATTCAGTATTGCATCATGTAAGCAGAACATTAGATGAAACTGCTGAAGACGGGTCCTTTTACATTTTATTAGGAGAGTATTCATCAGTCAACCACCTATATCAGCCCACATCACGTCAGAGTTGATTTACTTCCTAAGGCTGCAGTCTCAGAATCGACTGGATTGTTGGTATCCTCTCATCCAACTAAATTCTTATTGGTCAGACAATCGACAGTGTTATTCTCATCAGGAGAAAAGCAATCACATTCACAATTGATCCATTATTTTTGGCAAGTCTATCTACAATTACTAGCTTAATTAACGTTTAGATTTACTGAACATTTACTCTTGAGTCAGCCCCAAACTAAATGACACCATGTCAATGAAATCACAGGTGTGTCTGGATTTTGACAGAGGTCCAAAAGGCAGATAAACTGTGAGAGTGAATTGTTTAATATTGTCATTATTGTATGGTTAAAACTATGAACCTTAGGTTAACTGTAAGAACAAAGAAATTCCTTTGTCCTTTCAGCCTGCCACATGGCTGAGGGGAAGGTTGTAAACCAACTGTTAGACTGTCTCATGTAAAGACTTCGGAGATGGAGATGATTCAGACCAGGTCACAGGTCAGCTCTGAGATATCGTCTCCCCTTGCTAGCATGTAAAATGATCGATCTCTGAGTGTCTTGCTTTGTTCCCGGGGATGGCTTTCATAACTAGCGGAGGGTTGCAGTGGCAAACCGTGCAGCAGTTTCCATATCACAACTCATCAACCAACAAGCCGTATCTAAAAACATTTAATTAGCACGTCTGACAAATGAGGTGACTGTGGCTCAGAAGGTAGAGCAGGCCGTCTGCTAATCAGAAGATTGGTGATCCTCCAGGCTGCACGTCAAAGTACACTTGGGCTACATATTGATCTGATAGACGTATCCCCCGACACGTCTATCAGATCATGAATGTGTGTTTCACAGTTAGGCAAAGTACAAAGTAGGCATAGAATAAAAGTACTGTGTTACTGGGGAGATGAGATTGTAGTAAAAAGTGGTAAAGTAAAAACTGAGTGCTCAATTGGAGTAGAAAAGCATTATGCAAGTACCACGCCACTTCCCATATGCCAGCAAAATTCATCTTCCTTGCTTTAAGCTTCTATTCTGAACATGTCAAAACTGGTATATTTAAACATTTTGGGTTGAATAAAAGTTTTCTAACAAGCAGATGCTTTTTACAACTTCACTGCCATCAGCATCTGTCAACAGCAGGAGCTAAACCTAAAACAAGCTAGATGTGAATCCCGCTCACTCATCTAAGTGAAGAACAGGTCACTCAGAATCTGCTATACTTTCTGTTTAAAACAGCAAGACTCCATGAATTTAATCTGCTTCGAATCTTTTCTTATCTCTATTTAGAATTAAACTCAAAGTGCTAATAAGTACAGTGTTAACCTAGCAGCAACGCACACACTCATCAAATCAATTGCATCCTGCAGCCCGACTTATGTCTAATGAAGATTTTTGTTCTCCACACACAAAAACAGGAATAAGCTAAATTTCACAATCATTGTACTCTTACTCTTTTAACCTTACTGTTTCACACAGTTATAGTATATCAGCACCAGTGGTAACAAAAGATAATTTGGCATCGCTTGGTGTTTTGCTGCACCTGCCTGTCTTTCTTGAAATAACAAAGTGACAGACTGGAGCTTGTGAGTGCAAGTGCTCAGCTGGCTGCAGAATCTTATGTCAGCACATGTATCATCGAACACTTTTAGCGATATTTCATAATGGTAATGGATATCATTCATTGTATAAAATACATGATACTTTCTAGATATATGCTGCATTGGGGAAATCTAAAAAGCCCAGCCATTTGAAAATGAATCTGTGCCTGAACAGTGGGTGTTATTTCCCATTAAGCCTAATTGCTTCCATTTCTCTATCACGTTTATTAATAGCAAGTATGCTGGAGGAAATGGTAAAAAGATTAATTCTTGTGTATGAATTGAACTTTCATATGCAGTCAGGATACAAACAACAAGGACAAAATCCCAGGAACCAGCATGTGTGCAAAATTGAATCACACCCACACAAAACTGCGACTTCAATAAATTCACCTTAGCCTGACTTATTATAATTTTTTTAGACTGAGCAACCTCATTCCTTGAAAAAACCCCATAAACTAGGCCATCTTAAGTGATGTAACGCATCCTTAGAAGATACGTTGCCCTGAGTCTTTGTTGTTTCTGCATTAAATGCTGAAGAGGTCCTTCTGCTTTGCTTGCTACAGTAGTTATCACTTAAACATCTCTGCTTCTACAAAGGTTTTCACAGACTGACAATTCTACTCCTATATCAATAGGATTGTTTTTGCTAAGAGCACATCTCATGATGTGTTACTATAACTTTTGTCACTAATGAGTCACTATACAGAGGACGTGAAACTATCAGAATTTTTTATCTCCACCCTTTTCACATCCTTGATTGTGTGCATCAGATGACAGTGTTGTAAGAAAAGCTCTACTTTTGAGTCACAGAGTACGATCGGCTGCCTGTTGGCAGCAACGGAGAGAAATGTGTCAGTGCCCCAGAGATCAAACATCTCAGTCTCCAGCTTTCCCCACGAGACCAGTGACTTAGGTCTTCTATCTCGATCCTAAAGTAAGAAAGTTTCAAAGTTTTTCTCTAGCTGACAGAGAATACACATCTGCATTAGCCTGTCCAAATCGTTTGCCTGATTTATTTAGACTCTTAGCCTGCCACACATAAAATATCACCCATAATTACTGTCATCACATCAGCAGATTTTCTAAGTAATTATTCACACTACAAATTGAGCTGAAAATTCATTGTTGGAAAGCGCCATGCTGAATATATTCATGCCATGTTGTTGCAACATGGCATGCCTCTCCATAATGTAAACACTGATTTTAAATGCGGGGATCTTTTTGTAATCTGCCATTGATATCCACAAATATTCCATCTTAGCCTGACCAAAAGTTTCAGCCAATCCCACTGTCAATCTTTTAAAAAAGACACAGAAACGCATCTAGCACAAAGAAATAAGCCACTAAATATACACCAATTAGCTTTATGCACTGGGTTCTGGGACACTGTAAGACAAGCAGTGCTTCTTTCTCCCTGTCGGCACTAATGGGATTTCTGTGAGAAAAACATCATCGAGGAGAGTAGTAGTGAAAGTTCTGTTTCTGTTGAATTTAAAGACACCTGGAATTTTACTGTTAAATGGCGGGAACAGTAAAGTCCTGACAGGAATTTAAAGACTGCAGTTGTTTAAAATTAAACAAAATCGTTCTTGAAATGTGAAGGCTTTTACAAATGAGGCAAACGGATGATTTGTTTGTTACTGTCAATACATGTCAGGATTATTCTACTTTTGGTTCTGTCTGATTTCATGAAGAGCAGCTACTCCAAATATGGTCATATCAGGTACACAGCACTGGCTGTG
Organism: Benitochromis conjunctus; assembly: GCA_015052645.1. Classification (NCBI taxonomy): domain Eukaryota; kingdom Metazoa; phylum Chordata; class Actinopteri; order Cichliformes; family Cichlidae; genus Benitochromis; species Benitochromis conjunctus. The sequence continues at coordinate 15,679 of VOQK01028209.1, forward strand.
ACAACAGGAACCCCATACACCTGCTGGCCCACCCTTCTGTTTGCAATGGGCAGCTAATCAGGAGAAAGCTAATTTTACTGCATATTTTTCCACATAGTTCACATAGAGCCTCATCTCCAGCAGTTCTCCACCAAACCAGTGGTGCCTACACTGTTTAAGAACCACTAGCTTATAGGGAGATTTTAACGGTTTCATGGTTTTTTCCAAACTGTAAATTATGCAAACTATTAGAATCCAAGCTGAAAATGAGAATAACAGTTTTTTCCTGCTAGTTAAACATGTAATACAAATGCACTGTATACATAAACAATCCAATGTAAAAGGCTTTGAGGAGCAAAAGCAGCCACAAGTACACGTGAAGTGAAAAGCACCAAGTCACATGACTCAAAAAATAAAAGTACAAAAGATATTTGCAGGTAGCAGAACCTGGCCCTTTCTTAATACATTTCCTCAGAAAGAAATTCAAAAAGAAATTACCTTTCAGCGTACTGTCAAATAAATAAGGCCACTAACAAGTGACGAGACCAACTGCTAATGCAGCACAAAAGGTGATGTATTACAGCCAAGCTGAGGTCTAACAATACCTGATCGTACAATATAACAAGATCCTTCAGTAGTACCAGTGTCCAATCTAAGACCAGATCCACATACTTCCACCAGGGGGGGGAAGACTGGTGCTAAAAACCTGGCACCACTGTCGCATGCAGGGCCCAAGCTTCGAACCAGTGACTAGTGGCTATGGGAGGGGCTACAACAAAAAAATTCATCAATGACTGACATAGAGAAGCAGATTTTATGCATCCATTACCTTAACTGCTGCTTGTAGTGCTACATAATGTTTGATTCTTAAACCCCTGCTGTAACGTAGGGTCTTACTCAAAAGACAGGACCCACTCAGAACCAGCACCACATTGATGGATGAGAGGCCAAAGATTAATTCAGCCTCTACAGCCCTGACTGACATCGGTTTCTAGATTAAAAATTTAGGTACAACAAAAAAAAAACATGAAACCATATCATTTTATTTGTACTTCATGTCTTTTTTCCTTGGGTTTAATGCTGAGTTATAATGTTTAGCATTAGTTTTGCACCTGGCATTTCACAGCTTTCATGGTGTAACATTGTATTTACTTTGCTCTTCATTCCAAAACCAACCTTTCAGTTTGAGGCTTGCATAGAAGTCCTGTGAAGGAAGAAGTCGTTTGTAAATCTGTGTGCAGACTGTAACTCTGTGCATGGAAATTTCTATTCACGGTTTATTAAGCCATGTGTACAAATTTACACACAGCTCTTTTCCCTCGACAAAACCCAGCAGGGGGTGGGGGCTCTGTAGTAAACTAACCTCTGAGTGTAAAGCTGGTGTCCTTTTAATCAACTGACCTTTGTCAATCACTAAGGACAGCAGTGATTTTGTGTGTGTTTTTAATGCAATGATACATGCTGTATTGTACTTGCAGCTCAGGTCATCTTGCTCTCTGCAACATGTTAGCACCAGAAAGTAGAACAGCACAGACACAATAGTACACATTTCTGAGTCACTGGAGGCACAGCCACAAATCTGGGAAAAGTTCCAGTTTTAATCAGTTTGAAATCCTCACCTATAGTGACACTGTCCATATGGGTGCCTGAGTATGTGATCCACATAGATGGAAAAACACAAAGTTTACTTTAATGCAGTTTCTTTGTCTGCTCCTCTTTGAAGAAAAGACCTCATCTTATACTCTGTGGAGTAGTGGTGGTTTCCAACATGAGGTCATGATATTTTATGATTAGACAATGAAAAACATACGCCCTCTATTTCAGTGACGTCATGGCAACCTCATCTGTTCTGTGCTGTACAAAGTAAGATGCTGGCTGAAGGCCAGCTGCACAAAGTAAAGGGTTGACATTCAGTTCTAAGTGTATGTTCAAATCGCAAACTCCCACGGATCTCTGTGCAGCTGCTTATGTGTGTGTCTGTGTGTGTGTGTGTGTGTGTGTGTAAGAAGGTGCAAGCAGAGATGTATATGTGCCGAATGCATAGTGTACAGCATTTATACAGGCTTCAGTAATACAATCAAGGAACTTCTCACTGGTGCAGGTCATAAAAGAGTCAGCATTCATGTGTTCAAAAGTGAGCATGCAAACAAAAGTTTAGCTAAAGAATTATGTCATGTTATCTGGCCCGAACTCTCCCAACTACCAGGAACTAAATCTGAGCAAAACAGTGTGTGGACAGGAGGGAAGGGGAAACTTGGCGTGTGCTGGAGAAGCTCGGGTGCAGCTGGGAGGGGTCAAGTCCACAGAGAGAGATTGAAATAGGCTATTTCTGGGCCTGCCCTGCTGTCCCCACGCTCACATACAATCATGCATCATCCACACCCTTCACTATCTCCGGTCATCCATCACAGTCGGCCACAGCAGGGCCCAGTTGTACAGATCCCCATCAAGACCACTGAATTCTCGGTTTGAAGTTGTCCACTGATGGGTGGGTGGGGGGGTGAG
>VOQK01028209.1:18182-31393 GCA_015052645.1 Benitochromis conjunctus
ATGTTTCCCCACGGGGGGGGGGGGGGGGGGTGAGAACCACTACAGAGAAGACTGCAGAGGAAAATGGCTGCACTGGTGTTGTTGTCACTCGATTTTTGTAGGATGCAGTTTTGCTGTTTTGAGTGTTGTGAGTGAGCTCAGTCTCCTGGTGGGTGAGCAACGAGGGTGTGAACTGTGTGCAATGGCATTAGCATGCTACGCTAACCCAAACTGCAGCAGATTCATCACTGAAGGTCAAACAGATGTGGCCCATAAGTTTATCAAGCCAGAAGACTTAAATCAGCAACGTTTAGTCTCCACAGGCTACTACAGCGCTCTTAACTGCTGTACAGTGTACAGTAGCAGTCCTAATTTGACTTGTGTGGGCCAAAACAACCACCCAATCAAATTCTCGCCAGCACCCTCTCCCTGAACTCTTCTTCTCACTCAACGCGATAATGAGTAGGGGGATGGGCAGAGCAGGTGGTGGCCTATGAGCACATCCAGAGTCCAAGCGGGAAATAAGGATATACATATCACTCCTTTCATTTGTTCCAGTGCTACAGTAGTAGCTATAATCCATTCCCTCAAAATGGCTGGCCTCCTTTGTTGAGAATTTCAAGCCATGCCCTCCAAACACGTATCCTCTCATCGTGGTTAACAGAAGCACGGTGGAAGAAAAAGCACAGGAAAAATATTTGCCAACACATCCTCCCTCTCCTCTCCTCCAGCATTCAGTAATTCTTTGCCGCAGTCCAGTACGTCCAGTATATCACATTCAAGTCCCAAAGCAACAGACCACATTCAAACGATACCGTGTAGTTGAACTAAAGGAAGGATTGTGATGGTCCTGCTGTCACCAAGCAAAAAAGCTAATACAAAGTGTTCGGTGTTCAAAACTTCAGAAAAATCGTCCCGCTGCCACGCTTTTTGATCAGTCTGTCAAACATATACATACCGCGGTAGGATTTTTTATATTTTACTTCTCCTTTAAAATACACGATGCGGTATCGACTTCAGCTTGACAACATGGCCCCTTTTTTATTGTCTTCTTTTATCTATTTGCAATGAGTAAAAGTTAATTAAAGAAAGGGAAATATTTCATTCTTTTACAAATGATACTTTAAAGGTCACTGGACACTCCTTACGGTACTGGGGTGGCTGTAGCTCAGGTGGTAGAGCGGGTCACCTCCTCACCGGAAGGTCGGTGGTTCGATCCCAGGCTACTCCAGTCTACATGCCAAGTATCCTTGGGCAAGATACTAACCCCATGTTTGCCTACTGGTGATGGTCAGAGGGCCCGGTGGCGCCAGTGTCCGGCAGCCTCGCCTCTGTCAGTGCGCCCCAGGGCAGCTGTGGCTACAATGTAGCTTGCCATCACCAGTGTGTGAATGTGTGTGTGAATGGGTGAATGACTGATTGTAGTGTAAAGCGCTTTGGGGTCCTTAGGGACTGAGTAAAGCGCTATATAAATGCAGGCCATTTACCATTTACCATTTACTTGTCATAATGCAAAGTAACATCTTGTGCCAGTGCTAGATTTCTGAGGATAGTGTGTAGTAGTTGCTAAAAGCAATTTGAGAACTGTCTATAAGTCCAATGTGAACACATCTGGAGTATTTCTCACAAATCTTCATACGTGTGGCACCTATATTTCCCATCGAAAGAGGTAATTTGCTCTTCAATACATGTAAACTAAAGGTGTACTCCTACACAGGGATTATTTGCTTGCATCAGAGATCACAGAAAACATCTGGACCTAATGAGCAGCAAGGCGCTAAGCACCTGTTATTTTTCAGCAGGTTGAAATGTCCTCTGAGGCATGAAGGACAAACAGCCAGACTCTACTACAACTCAGCTGTTTTGTGTTTGGAGGATAAGATGGTTCAGCTTTGACCTCCATATGATAGGGGTCAGTGAGCTGCACGGGCATCCGTCTCCTGATCTGAGTGACACCCTCCAACACAACTAATGCTTTGGATGTATCTCCTCTGCACCACAGCATTTCCACTTGCATTTCACAGGAGGCGAACAAGATGGCAGCCCTGCATAATTTTTCCAGCAGTGTGAGACAGTTCATGTATTGCAATGATATAAATACATATCACAAATAAATGCGCATCCTGCTAGCTATGTAACCGCGCTGAATATGAGAAAGTTTGGCATCTTTTGAACCTAGTTCACCTCCCAGAAAGGGGACTTTTGTTAGAGCTGGGCGAGATATCGATATTTTAAAATGGCTCAATGTCATGAGAATACGTTTTTATAGTATTATGAGATATCTGAAGTCTAAAATCATGTAATGTCAGCATTCTTCTAGGACCCTGGCAACAAGACCACCTTCCAGTGTTATAAGCCAATAAGAATATTCTTTTAATCTTCTGTTTCCTGCAAAGAGAAAAACCAGCTAAAACCAGCAGCTGAGCTACGATTCGTTCATGGTCCTGCCCACTCACTCTTTACTTTCTCTGGGGTCAGTGAACGTGGAGTATCCTAGCCTGCTGCTAACAGGGACAGCTACATATACCGCGTTGGACGGTCAGCAACAAAGCAGTTTTTTTTTTCTCCACTCTCAGTTTAACTGTAGGGTGTACTTAAAGTGTTTTTGTTAGACAGCTCTCTGTTTCTTAGACCAGGACCTGAAGCAACCAGATGAAAACAAAGTTTTGGGCTTGACCCCCAGATTTGAGGATCTGTGACAGCAAATAAAATAATGAAAATTAAAACAGTCAGCAAATAAGCCGACACTTTCATGTTTCCCCGTCATCCGAAAACCTGTCTCCACAGGAACAGGACAACACTGACAACTAATGTGGCTTGCGAGTTTAATGTAATTATTAGTGTTGACTGTTAAACTCTGCTGTTTGCGTCTCCGTAGTCTTGATCCTTACTTACACTGAATTTTAATACAACTGAACTCACAAGAAGTCTATTTTCATGGTCATATTTTTTTTTCTTAACTACGATGAAATATTGAATCAAATGTGGACCGTAACCTAACACACTCAAGACATGCTGCTCTGCACTGCTGAAATATGGATTTTTGTAACTGCAACACTATCTGACAAACTACTTATTCACACACAAGAAAAAGACTGCGCTAAGAATTCGGCCGTATTTACATGTTAAGTTATCGTTCAGGGAGAAAGAAGCCATGGACTGTTTCATGCAGGTTTGTATCTGCAGCCATGTCGTCCACTAACCGACTGCACCGCTCCTATTGTCTGCTCCCGTCTGTCATTCACAGACATCTTCCTGAAAGGGACAGGTGCAGCAGCTGTCCTGGTACAATTTAAGTCTACAGAAACCGAAACAGCTATTTTTAAAAAACCAACAAAAAACAAACTGCCATCTGTTTAGTATGCTGGGCTGAAATTTGAATTTTATTCTGGGGACATGCAAGACTTTTAAAGGCAGACTTTTAAAATCTCCCTATGTGGGACCATATGAGACGTTTAATGTTGCATTACATAAAACATTTTCTACAGTAAAGCTCTTATCTCACTGCACTCTTCGGTTTGTCTCTGCACTTTAACTTCACTCACAAAGTTCTCCAGTAGCAATCAGGGAGACACAGTGCTGCTCCGACAATAAGAAATAAGTCAAAGGTTGGTGGCGTGGGTCAATGCGAACAAAAAAGCTTGTTTATTTGTAAAAACAAGAATCCAACGGACATCGCTGAAGAATAAAAAACTATTCTTACCTCACAGAAAACATGGGTTGCTGGTGTGACTTGTGTTTTTTATGCATTTGGATACAAAGTGACCCTTCAAAAACCAAAGCCAACAGCGAACAATCAACTCCCTGTGAATTTAACAGTTCATGACAAACAGCTGACTGTAGGTAAAACTGTGAAGATTTTCTACATATACAATGAAACTGTTATTGATTCTTTTAATAGACTAAAATCAGCCAAAGTACGTATGGCAGTATCCTTATGAGTACAAAGATTTAGTTTCTGTTCTAGTCCATGCCCCTGCCATCGACACACTAACTGTGCATCAGAATCTGATACAGCCCCACTTAAAAGAAACAGAAGCACCCCTGACTGAGTGAAAACTGTTTAGACCATTAAAAATATATCCTCTAAACATCCGTCAAGTCACCTGCACTCAGGCTAGAGTTGATTTGTGTTTTTGCCACAAGCTAAATAAGCAAATATTCTGAAATTAGCAGATGTTAACCAAGTCTTATAAAAATCATTTTGCATTGCAGTTTTTTGTTAAAACCTTTTCCTCTTGGGTGTAAGCAGAATAGAAAGGAGTCAACATTCAACAAACCCTAACCCTATGGGCTGCTGGTGACCTGGTAGAGATTAAACATCAAGAAGAAATATAGAAAATGATTTTACAAATCAGAGGAACCCCTGGTTGAAAAACAAAAGTATTAAAATGACTTATACAATTTCTTTTTTGTTGTTGTTAATAGAGCACGCATACTTGCATTTGTACCATATATCAAACGCATATCATGTATCGCCATTCAGTCCTAAAAATATCGAGATGTATTTTTCCCCCCGTATCGCTCAGCCCTGTGTCATAGCCCTGTCACTGCCAGCACGTATGCTTGTTTTTATTTCCAACATCGCTGTCAGTAGCAAAATGTGAAAAAGTAACTTTTTCAATTCAAAGCAAGTCTGGAATTGTCTGCAACTGTCTACTGCTGTAACATCTCCATGCATGTTTAGACTGTCAAGGACATAAGGATAATTAAGTTCAAAGAGTTCATGATTACGGTGTGATTAAAATGTAGTGCAATTATTCCTGGGAAGCCAAATGAAGAGGCAATATCAAAATCAGTCTTCCACTAAGACGTCGCTCCTTTGGCCGGGTGATGAGTCAGACGACTCGTGTATATGAGCCTTTGTGATCATCAATCTTAATTACTGAGTGTTCATTCTTACCTGGGTAGAAGTCTTTGGATTTGGACAGCTTAATGGTGGCACCCGTCTCTTTCTGCAGTTGTACGATGGTCTGGCCGCCCTTGCCAATTATAGAGCCGGCTGCATAGCTGGGGATCAGCACCTTCAGGAAGTACTCACCCTCCTCTGGGGAGAGAGACACAAAACGGGAAAGGGTCATATCTTATAAAGCAGCTCTGCAATTTTTGTATACACCAAACTGTTACCATTTAAAAAAAGATTATAGTAAGAAAAAATAGCTTTCACATAAAAATTATAATCAGGTTCCTGTAATCCTCCGGTGAAGGAAAGATCTAGAAGGAGATTTTGTCTTTTGAGTTGGAGCCTTTGTAGCCTTCAGTACATTCACAGTCTATCAGAGATCGGTGACATGTTCTGTGTCCTGTCCCAGATTCCTTGTAGAGTAAATGATGACCTCCTTTCCAGTTTGCAGAGGTCTAAATTTATCTATTTTCAAGGAGTTTTTGCAACCTCTGACTGAATTCAAAGCCAAACCCTGTGTTACGAATCATTTCTCACACGTGAACAACAGGAAAGTAGAAGGAACAGTTCAGTCTGAATCTGAAAATGTATCTTGTAAAAAACACAAACTCATTATCCATACAGTTCATGGATGCCAATACAGAGTGAGCCTTTGTAATTAGCAGACGCGTGGCGAACATATGGGAACCAATCCCGCAGATTTGCTCAAAGGGTATACTGCCAAGATGGTCTAAATCTCCTCCATTTTGGAAGGGGCTTCTGTGGCTTATATGGGCTTGTAGCAGTCAGTGAGTGACAGAACGTCAGTTCGAAGACTTTCGAACCCGTATTTCCCTTTTAGCTTGGGAAGTTCATTTTCCTACAGTGGCAATTAAGAATTAATCAACCCCAAAGTGGGCAAAGTGTCCATCCAAGAAAGCCCTGATCGTATTGAGTGCGTAATCTAGTAAAAAGCAAATCAACCAGATATTGAGCCGGGGCCCAAATGTAAAAAAAGAACCTGCCAAAAATGCATCAAAAATCCTGTATTTATAGATGCGTGACAGCTGGGTTTACCCTGTGAATTACTGATATTATACTAATGACGTCATAGTAAACACTTGATACAGGTGCGTACTTAGTATACCAAAGCACTGATACATAATCTCCCTTGCATGCTGATTTGGATGCAATGACGTCATGTTCGATCCTTTTTCAGCTGCCTCAAGGGTGACGTCACTGGAGCGGGCAGAGATGTAAAAAGGCACTGTCCATGGTTGTCTGAAGAGATTTCTGATGCATTTTCAAGCACAGAGATGAGATAGGTTTTTGATGGCAAAGCCACGGCGTCTGTCACCACATCGCTGCGTCCCACGTCAAGCCGAGGGTATCGAATGTGGGAGCTTGACCGGCACGGTGGATGGATGGATTGAGGTGGACCAACCTGTTGCCTCAGCTATGCCCTCATTAGAATCAGATGTGAATGAACATGGCACTGTGACATGAAGGGATTTCACAGCCTACACGTTACTTCTTCTTATTGCATTAATATGCCCCTCATGTTTCATTCAGACACAGGCTTGTTGTGGTGCACGTCACCCATAACCAACAGCTCTGACAAATACACATGATTGCCATGCAATGATGTTAATTTCACCTAATTGTCCATACTCGTGTGAGATGTCCAAATTCCCAGGACTGCTACGTTAATATGAAATTACACATATGAACGTGATGAACAGCTAGTGGTGCTGGTCAATACGTTGTGTTTCTGAGAACAAAAGGACGCTTTGCAAAACTCACTCTAATCACCCCTGCTTCTCTCACAATGAGCAACAATAAAATGACCTTGGAGAACAAATAAGCATGATTCATGACTGACATGGTCGCCGTAAAGCTTTTCAGCCCTCCGTCACCCTATCACGAATATTGGCTACCGTAGCCACACAAAGAAATTCATTTGAATGATGCTGATTGCAGGATCTAAACATCCAAAGACCTGTTGTTGACAGACAAGCCCAAACCCACTGCGTAACTTTCTGCTCATCTTCAGCCAGAGTAAACCCAGCAGGGGAGGAAGCCACTAAGATTCCCTCCATCGCCCTTACAGCCACGTTTGCTGTCATTAGTCAATAATTAATTCTGTCCTAGTGTCTGAGATCACAGTAACAGGTTTTAATGGCGTCATGTGGTAGAGTAAACATGGCAATCTGTTGCTGCAATCCGCCAGGGAACGGGAGCAGTGGGGCACATTGGGAAGCTGAGCCAGTGGGGTGTTAGTTCAGACCCCTGCTTCCAATACTGGAAGGATGGCTTGGAGACGTGGACTTTGAGCCAAATGTGTTTAGTTAAGTCACTCGAGGGGGGTGGGTCAGAAGGAAATGCCTTGTGACCGTCCTCCCTCCTTCTCACTACCCCTCCAAGTACCCATTCTGCATTTCAATGGACTAACCTGCTCCTGACAGCCAGCAAGGACGATAGAACTCAAATGAGCAATAATGAACAAATGAGCTGTCGGTGTGTAAAATTGCATGTAGTCTAGCATGATGGATCAATTCAACAAGTCAGACAAAAAGAGTTTGAGGCTTACCCATTCTGAGATCTGCTGCTTCTCAAGTCCTCTGTCAGATCGCCATCAATGCCGGGACACAATCTCTAAATGGGATCTTAACATTAGCCTAGGCATAGGTGCAATGGTAGTGTTGAGGAATGCGGCCAGTCGACCTTTTTCACCGAGGTCTAATTCATCAGTGGGTGCAGAAAAAGAGATTTCACCGCAGCATCCGAGCCATGCCTGCAGCTGGCCAGAGCCTCAATTGTCCAAGAAAATGCTAATGCAGGCGCTCGGTGTTTTCAGTGAAAGACGGCACGCATTGTTCAAGCCTGCATCGGTTTGAAGGGGGGGGTCTTCCCTGCCGCATCACCCTTTTCACTGCTCTCATCCATATTCATCGAGTGGCCTGTCTGTCTGCAGCAGCACGCAGGACTGACGCCTCGCTCGGCCAATGGGTAGCCTGCTTCCTCCAGCACGTCATATCCCCACCCCCTGATGCCGGTCCCAAAAAATTGAATTTTCTTCCCTACTCCGCCTCTTTTGACGCAGCACTATAAAGTATGGCAGTCCATTCACTCACTTTTTTTAGTGGAAAGTGACAAAGGTGAAGTGGTGGGGGGAGCGGGTTTCAGCGCTGAGCACAGAAGCATGTGGAGTGACCTTCAATAGTGGCTGAAGAGGTGTATGGAGAACATAAGCAGATGATGAAGGAGGTGGAGGAGGAGTGTTCTGAGACGGCGTGCCTTACGCCACCCACCCTTCTCCTCTCCTTTTCCCCACCCCCAATCCCTTAGACGGCCATGTTTGAGAGGGCGGAGGGGCTCATCAACCATTGCAAATGGCAGTGCCGCAGAATGGTGGAGGGGGGTGATGAAGCCAATCACTACGACTATAAATCTTACACCGAGAGGTATCTCAAGTGAGCGTAAATGTGTGTAAAAACTGCAGCGTGAGCGTGTCAGCGTCTGTGTGTGGACCTGAGGCTGGCAGGTTCGTTTTATGGTGATTTCCAGGGAAACTGTTAAAAAAGCAATCTTTTTTCCTGGCTTTTTGATGACTTTAATCCACAAATCAAACCTGAGCATCGTGGCCCGTTTGGCTTTGGAGCAAATGCTTTCCAGAAAATTCTAGCAGTCTCATTCACTGAGAGATGCTCTAGTATATAGACACAGTTCCCCTGTAGACTCCACTCCCTCCTAATGGTCTATCTCTCTCTGCTTTTCTCTGTCTTCATTTCTATCGCCCTCTCTCTCATTCTCTCTTTAACTGCCACCTGGCAAATTCACAGTCCGCTCACGTCACATCGCTCTGCAAGGGCACCTGTGTCCTTCCCACCAAAAAAATTAAAAAAAGAAAAACAGCTCACATTCCACTGCCAACCTTTCCATTAGCAACATTACGAGATCATACCTAATCCCTGAGCCACACAACCTTTTTGGAAGGCACATGCTTGGCAGCGACATGGGCTCAGAGTGTGGGTAATTAGAAAGAGGAACGAATAAAAGATGCTCACTTTAAGGACAGAAGAGCAATGCTGATAAAAGAGGAGCAATTTTTTTCCCTCATTCAGTGTCCACAACTCTTAATGCACAACGAGGGGATCGGCTTTGAAAGAGCACGGGCTTCCTTCTCTTTGTTGTAACTGCCAGTCATGTTAATGATCAGTTCGGTAGGAATAGCATGATCAATATCAGACGTAGTCAAGGGCTTGGTGATTACAAGCGTGATTGAAGATTATCAGGCTGTCTAGCCCTACTGCTAACAGAAAGGCTGGGGGTTTGCATTGTTACACGCGATGCGTGCAGATCATATGAAATGAAATGGGAGGTGACATCAAAAGATGTTACATAAAGCAGAGGGGGGGATATTTATGAAACAGCTGTTTTGTATAGGTCATTACAAACCTCTGAATGTGCATTTCAGGTGAGCAAAGATACGTGACTATGTTTCAGTAAGACTGTCTACATTTCTCACGCTAACTTATTGCTTTGGATGCTTTGTTTATAATAAAATGCAGTATATACATTTGCTGGGAGATCAGAATGCAGTATAAAGGTAGTATATGCTGCAAGGTGGCCATATAGAGGTGCTGCTTGACTATACTCAGATTAGCTCTACATTAACTAAACTGCAAATGTCCCACATACTAATAACACATTTACTACACTGGTTGTACATTGAATTAACCCAAGTTACCAGGGGCTTCTTAGCATGCATAGCAGTGCATCCTTTAGATTTTAAAGGGAAACACTCTGAGGGCCATTTGATAGCTGAGCACAGACCAAACATACACCTTTTCTTGAGAGCCCTACAAAACTAAACTGTTATGCTACAGTAAGCTCATGAAGTTCTTCAATCTTTACATTTATTTATACACAGTCATTATAATTTGCTATGTGAATTACCTGTCCACCTTTTTTTTTCCTGGAACGCACAAAACATGAGGAAGTCTGGGGATGAGACGCTAATGATTACAAATGGGATTTTCACTTTGTTTTCCTTGATTAAGCAATCAGGTATTCTCCACACTGATACAATCTCTTTCAGGAAGTCATCTGAATCACCCCTGAGACAACAAGACAGCCTCTTCAGAGCTAGACGTTCATCAGCTCACGACTAATTGTGCGTCTGTGCTTTCTGAAAATACGACGGAGGCGTGATGCAGAAATGAACACAGAGCCGGGCTGGTAAAATGCTGTCTGATGCCATTATAGAAAACCCAGCACTAAAAAACCCGAGCTGTCTGTGTTGTTAATTATATATATTTTTTTAGAATCTATCCAAATGTTCAAAATTTCATTTCACACCACCTAGCCATTCATGCCACCGGGATGGGAACAATGCGGCGATGTCTCTGTGCCGCAGCTAAATGGTGAAAACTCTCCTAGAAGCAGGAACGCCGCGTGACTTCTCTTTTCTACAGTGGTTTTAGGGGTGCTAATGGAGGACATATGGGGGTTGGATGTGTTCGAAAATACTGTCTGGTAGCTCAATGGTCCTTGCGTATCTTGCTGAAATTACATTTCTGGGGTTCAGTGAAGTGCAGCAAAGATGCACTCGTGCTGTTAGAAATGGGATATAATGCTGCCATCACTGAGGGTTGGGCTGTCAGGGACACAAAGACAAAAAAAATCTCAGTGACATATGGTGAAGAAACTGCTTGTTCTCTGCAGACGTCTAATTAACAACAAGTTCTTGAATAAGTGGTCCCTGTGAGTTGCAGACCAGAACAATCACAAGCTGGAATAAGATGTACAGTAGCTGGAATCAACCATCCTCACTGCTGCACTCCAACATCTTACTGACAAATAATAAAGCATGAGTGCTCCAAGCTCCTCCACAAAAACAAATCAGGATCAATTTGGTTAAATGGCACTGCAGTGTTTCTGTAGTCCCCTTCTCCTGCACCTCACCATTCCCCCATTTAAAATGATGTTTGTCTTCAGTTTAATGCAGAGATTCTCATTCGCGATTCTGGACTACAGCACCCAGCTCTGCTTCTTAAGCACTTACGTGCTTTCAATTAGTGTTCTAGTGTTTTACAATTGTTCTCTTATCATTATACAGAGGCAGGCTTGAAGGCGGCATGTCAGACATCATGAGGCTAAAACAATTCCAAACAGATGCTGAGTTCTGGCTCAGCGCACTCTCTATAAATAACCTGGGTTTACTAGGAATTGGGCCTGCAAGTGCTGATGAGCGCGAACCCTACAGGGTGGTATGAGTTTCATCTGTTGGCTTTTGTTGCTCATTTCACCTTAAAAGCACAAAAAAGAAAAAAAACCCTCCAACTCAGCATGAATCAGGATTATGATACTTAAATCTCACAAATCACCAACACAATGATACGCTCTGTTGTTTCTCCACTTCTTGTCAATGCTCACAAATCAACACTAAAGTGTCCAAGATCAAAGAGTAGCTCACTGTAAGAGTGAACAGTGCACTGCTAAAAGTTTGGCTCACATACTTGTCATATTTGTACTGGTCAAAGGCAGAGGTGAGTGCTTTGCAGATTCTAGGATTCAGGGCCCAGACATCAGTACTGAGTCAGTGTGTTAACATTTCAGGGTAACTGTAATGTCATTTCTGTCACTCCTCCTCAGATTTGACTCGTCTTTGCCTCTGCAAAAGAAACCCCTGCCTAATCCTCCAACAGACAGAAAGTCTGATGAACAGAGACTTTTCTGTTAAATAAGGTGCACACAAATCATCAGCTGTCCACTGGATGACAGACTTCCCAACTCAACCTCCAGATGTGGAGTAGAAAGGTTGCCGAGTTCAAATTCTGAGCTGACCTAAGATGAGGAGGCCGCTCACTCAGTCGGGCTGCTCGAGCATGCAGCGTATGAAGTAACAGCCATAAACACACTCAGTGTCTCAAAGTGCCAAGTGCACAGGTGCTGCATGTTAAAGCCAACATGCCGCCCAGAACAGCTCGTATGGGGCTTGGGAATCACACTGAAGGCTGTGCGCACAACAAAGGCTCAGAGTTAATGTGGAGAAGGAGAGGTGGATGGGCTGCTGCTTATGGCTTTTCTCTTACCTCCAGTGTTGGTGCGTTTGGTACAGCCGGCCTCCTCAGCCGGAGTTTCCAGCGGCCGTTTGCGGGAGTCCGGGTTATCGGCGTCAATATGGGTCTGCTGCAGGCTCTGGAGATTTGGATTTGCGTATATCCCGTTGTGGTCAACGGCTGCTCCGCCACCACCACCACCGGCCATCATCATCTTTCCTCCCCGGAGCTGTAGATAAAATTGCGCTATTCCCCCGTCTTTCTCACACACTCACAGCGCCCTCATCACCACATAGCCGTGCACCGTGATATGAACGACAAGTTTTGGGGGCTCGAAGCGGTCTCAAAATGATAAACACCAGGATCAGGGTTTCCTCTTCCCTCTGCTCGTCTGGCTGGTCCCTCACGGAGCTAAATATAAGAATTCCATTGAGTGAAATGCGCTCTTTTAATGCGCTCTCCGTCGCTCCAACAGCATGCTCCTTATTGTTGACGCGCAAAACAACCCGCGCCTTAAAATAAAAAAAGCAACCCCACACTCCGAGAGAAGACAAGTGCAACAGCTTCGCAGAGGCGGAAAACGTCTTTCTTAACTTCTCTTAACGCCATACTTCTGCTTTAAGTCCAGTGTGATGAGAGCAGCTGTTGTTATTGTTGCCTTTGTAGTGCAAGAGGGGAGAAATATAGTTTGAGGGCTCCAGAGAGGACTACAGTGCCACAGACCGGCCAAAAGACACGGGACCAGAACAGCTACGACTGGTGTGAATTTACTGCTTTTCATTTTTTATTTCTTTTTTTTTTTTAATTCCACCATCTGTGTGAACACTGAAGTTATGTATTATAGTCCATGTTTCTTACGGTCAGTTTGCCACTTTTGTTTTTGGTTTGTTTGTTTTTCTTTTGAGTGCAACTTCAGCCAATTTGCAGAGGAGTCCTTGCATTAGGACAAAGAGAGAGAGAGAAATAAACATGGAACTGAATATAACTTTTGAAAGGGCTGTTTCCAGGCTGTTTTAAATGGATCATGAAAGAGTTCATGAAAGATATGGTAAAATATCAGAATGAAATACTAATACTAAACCATTTTTGTTTGATATTGTTCATTCTTTTTAAATTAAACAGGTTATAATGATTTTCACTGAGGCCTCCTGAATTCTGGAGCCAAAAGTGGCCATATTTGGATGAGAGGGTGGATATGCTAAGTTAAGCCTAATGCAAGTTTGGTTAGCAAGCTACAGCCATAAAGTGCACACAAGCACACATATTTGCAAAATAAGCTGACTCGT
>VOQK01028213.1:0-10288 GCA_015052645.1 Benitochromis conjunctus
GCTAAACGTGTGTGTGTGTGTGTGTGTGTGGGTGTGTGTGTGTGGGTGGGTGGGTGGGTGTGTGTGTGGGTGGGTGGGTGGGTGTGTGTGTGGGTGGGTGGGTGTGTGTGGGTGGGTGGGTGGGTGTACTAGTTTATTAGGCAAACCAAGGTTAAAGCCATTCAGCAGCCCTGCTGTAAGTCTTATGTTATACTTTTTTATAATTCAATAAAGTGCTGAACCATTGTGAACAAATTTGACAGGCTGTAGTTTGTGGTGGAGCTTTTACTGTGTTATAATCGAAAGTGTGTCAGATCATTTGTCTGTTCCATTTCTGTCATTTAAATAAGGCTGTGAGTTAAAAGAGCAGCTATGTACTATCCTCATAACAGTCCTTATTGTCATAGATGGCTCAGAAGACCAAGTGTTTTATATGTGAATGAAGACAACCTTGTCTATTATTCCTTTTTAATGGAAAAGTGAAAGTGATATGGCTCTAACAGTTTTTAAGTATAGTTCAAATATGATTTGACATTACATAGTAATGTGCTAGTTGTATCAGACACTGTAGCCTTGACAGCTTGTAAGGTCTTGTTAAAGTTGTCTTTTATTCTGGAAACAGTTAAATACAATTAAAGTGATTTAACAAAAAAAAGTGACATGGGCTCTGGGTTTGCTTGTGTCAGTTCAGTTTGAATGGTGTGATGTGGGTTTTTCATAATCTGTCTTATGAAACGTATTCTCTTTTGGTTTGCTTCACAGTGGCCTGGCAGTACATGGTGGCTCACTGAGGAGGAAGGGGGAAGTCCCAGTGGCTTTTGGTTGGTGGGCTCGGCCCTTGGTTGCCACGGTAATAGGCGACCATGCCAGGAGGTCGCAGGGGTCCCAGCAGACAGCAGCTAAGTCGCTCCGCTCTGCCGTCCCTGCAGACTCTGGTTGGAGGAAACGTCGGGAATGGTACAGGCCTCAGGAACAGGTATGCACACAGAGAGCCTCTAAGTACTGAGCAGTAATTAAGAGATTTTGATTCATTTACGTATTTAAAGCAGGAATGAACTGATTGAGAAATTCTGAGCTCAAATATGGAATTGTTTTATTTATTTTTTTGTATTATTTCAACTTTCTGTGTGAGGTGAAAGCAAGAAATCTTGATGATACATGAACCTAAATGAGACATTTATTATGATTCATCACACTGTCTTTTAACCTGTGATGCACATGAACATCGGCAACTGACAGCTTCTTTATTAGGCCACTAAATAAGGGTTTTGTCAGTCAAATGAGACTGAGAAATTCACTACAACTGTTATTTGTGTACGTTCGCTCTTACTGTGCTTTGAGCAAAGCATTTGTTGTAATGTGGACAAACCAATGATCAACTTAAAGGATCTTTGTTTGCTCAAAGATCTTGTATACACACCTTGCAGTAGGTGTGACATTTTTAAACACACACTCAGATGTGCTTGAGTATTTATATATTTCTCTCTCTCTCTCGCTCTCTTTTTCTCTCTCTCTCTCTCGCTCTCTTTTTCTCTCTCTCTCTCTCTCTCGCTCTCTTTTTCTCTCTCTCTCTCTCTCTCTCTCTCTTTTTCTCCTTTTCTCTCCAGGAGTAGTAACACGCTGGGTCTATCTGCTCCACCCATCTCAGCCCTCATTACTCCGGAGCCGGTCCGTCACTCAAGGATCCCTGAGCTGCCGTTGGACAGCAGCCTGCTGTTTGAGTTCCTGCTTTTTCTCTATTTGCTGGTGGCCTTGTTTGTCCAGTACATAAACATCTACAGGACAGTGTGGTGGTACCCATA
The DNA here is from genome assembly GCA_015052645.1 of Benitochromis conjunctus. Lineage (NCBI taxonomy): Eukaryota > Metazoa > Chordata > Actinopteri > Cichliformes > Cichlidae > Benitochromis > Benitochromis conjunctus. The sequence goes on from VOQK01028213.1 coordinate 1,782, forward strand.
CAGCCACCCTGCTGCCTCTACCTCGCTCGTAAGAACACTTAGCACGCTCTTTTCCCACCAGTTCCCTCAGTAGTCCTAAAAATAGGTCATCATTTCAGTTTTCTGTTATTACATTTTTAAAATTGTAAGTAAAACTACATCAACACGTTGCTGTCTTTCCCCAACTTATAACATGCCACTTTCTTATTAAGATAAGAAAGTGGCATGTTTAATGTAATAAGCAACAGTTTCTCTGTGGAGATAAAAACCTAGCTTTTTATCTCCCCACAACAGAACTTTCATTTAATGGACTACCACCTGGCTATCTTCATCACAGTAATGCTGGCCAGGAGGCTCGTTTGGACAATTGTTTCTGAGGTAAACACAGATCTCTGTAAGCAATCAGCAAGAACACTGTAGGGACCTGATCTCTCATGATGTCAGTGTGGCTGCCATGCTGTCTCTCATAACTGTGTGTTGTTCTGTTTCTGTCCCTCCCAGGTGTCTCAGAGCAGCGGGGGGTCTCTGCTCCGCTACGTGCTTCTAATCGCAGCTCGGCTCAGCCTGCTGACCCTGTGCGGCTGGGTGCTGTGCTGGACTCTGGTCAACCTCTGCAAGAACTACTCTGTGCTTAACCTCCTCTTCCTGGGATATCCGTGAGTCTTTGTCCACTTCACTCTCTAAAGGCCAGCCTACCACTGAATTTATCTTAAAGCAAAGTATTTCTAAGTGTTTTGAATGGTCTGGAGTGAAGCAGTCAAAGTCTGTCATCAGAGGCACAATGCATGCAAATTGTAAAAGTGGGGATAACAGTTATTATAATAATTTAGCTACTACACATTTTCATGCCATTAACCAGATTTAAAAAAAAAAATAAATAATATTAAGCCTACTTGCAAATCCTTGAAAGTTCTTCCAAACCTTGCAAAGTGCCCCTGAGTATTCTTAAGGGTTAAAGAAACTATTCAGATATCTGTTAGTTTATGTGGACATCGTATCTATCATCTCAATTTTCATTCCATCCTGATCCGAAGGTAAAAAAAATGCTTTTGTGTAATTTCTTTATTTATTTTCATCCCCAGATTCGGTGTTTATGTCCCGCTCTGCTGTTTTCATCAAGAGGGAGGGAAAAGCCAGGCGGCACCTGCTGACTGTGATTACACAGCTGACCACCAGGAGACCGACCTAACAGAAACCCCCTTCTTCCGACCACGCGACTTCCTCTTCCTGTTACGAGAGAACCTCAGAGAGCAGTTTTCCAGCCCCCCACACATGCCCACACACACCTGCCCGCCACCCACACACTCTCACACACCAGAGTTGATTCGAGCAGAGGTGGAGGAGCTGAAGAGCGACTTCAACCGGCGAATCAAGGAAGTGCTTTTCAACTCGCTCTTCAGCGCTTACTACGTAGCCTTTCTGCCCCTCTGCTTCGTTAAGGTTGGTGTTTCACTTGTGTTTCTTTCTCCGTCATAAATTCTCAACCTTTTGTGTTGCGTAGGGTTGCGTCTGGTTTCTTACTCGTTTTAAAGGCGATCTTTCTCTTCTTACTCCTACAGAGCACCCAGTACTATGACATGCGCTGGTCATGTGAGCATCTCATCATGGTGTGGATCAATGCATTCGTGATGCTGATGAGCCAGCTGCTGCCCCCCAGTTACTGCGACCTGCTTCATCGCTCGGCGGCTCACCTCGGCCGCTGGCAGAAGCTGGAGCATGGCTCGTACAGTAACGCACCTCAGCACATGTGAGTGGCCCACTGTGCGCACACTCTGATGTACTTACAGAGGTTTAGAAATGAGTGTGTTAATAGGTTATGTATAACTGTGGTGTTAATATTTTGCAGGTGGTCAGAAAGCACCATTTGGCCTCAGGGGGTGTTAGTACGACATAGTCGAAGTCTGTATAAGGCGGTGGGTCCCTATAATGTGGCTCTCCCCTCTGATGTTTCCCATGCAAGGTTTTATGTGAGTACCTGTGAATTTCCCATATTAACGACATTGATGTTCACCATTTTTCAGACTATCTGTAGTTTTGGTCCTTCTTCCCGTCTGGTTCCTAATAAAATGTTTGTCAAATGTGTTCAGAAATGAGGAAAAAACAAACAAAAAACATCAGCTCGTGTGGAACTGCCTTCCTTATTATGCATCAGTGTCCCTCTTGCAGCAGTATTTGATTACTTGCAAGCTTTACAAGAGTACTAGCTTTTCACCACTGAAGGCATGTTTAGGTACAGACACACTTGCCACCGCACCCTATTGCCACCGCACCCTATTCATGATTCCTGGGAGAACTCCTCTTCCTACTGAGGCGTGTTTACGTTCGATCGTGAAAATTCAGTTGCAGAGCGTCACCAAGAGGTGGCGCTTTCCTCAAAAAACTTGCACTTGTGTTGATTTCTTGCACACAAACTTCATGGTATAGATCCAAAGAGGAGATCTGAAATTGGTGCAATTTAAATTTTCCAGTTATTGTTTGCTGGATGATTATTTTTTGCAGACTTCTGTTTGATCTGTGATTACGATCAGTATCCAGCAGGTTATAGTGTTAACTCGGTGAATGTCTTTTAGGATAAACATCACTGGTATATATAACATTTTCAGCTCCAGTGAATTCAAGGTCTTTATTTACATGTTGCCAAGGTAAATTATGGTATTGGAGCTATTTTGTGTGTTTGTATTTGTGTGAGTGTGACCTGACCTTAATTCTGATCAGCTGATTGGGCTTTGTGTTTGTGTGTGTGGGCAGTGATGATGTGTTTGGAAATAAGAGAAAGGACTGAGCACAGTACTCATAAACTAAGCTCAACCTCATGCTGCCTTTATGGAAATGGGAAATTAGAACTTTACCAATAAAACTAGATTTTCCTACTTGTTCCTGCCGAGGGAATGAAATTAGATTGTTTGTTTTTGCTGTTGCAGTTTCTCCTGAGGAGACTCCGTGTTCTCACAATTGTACTGAATTTAAGAGTGATATTCTAGAAACTATTCTAGAAAAGTAATTTCATCATCTAGAAATGATTTCTGCCACATTTTAAGTTACACCGTTCCATAAATTCAGCATGATGTCAAAAAACATTCAGCTCAAGAGATTGAGTTTGATGTTGGTTTGACTGTAGTAAAAAAACAAAAAAAAAAACAATAGAGAGGATATTAAATTGATGTCTTAACATTAGATTTAATTATATACTCTTGGTTTCCTAATTTGAAAAATAGGATTTTAACAGACTTTTGTGATTAGTTTTTTTGTTTTGTTTTTTTAAGATCATTAACACAAAATACTGGATTCAAGGACAAAACACAACAAGCTCAATGACAGATTATAAATCACTCAAAATCTGCAGAAGAAGAAGCCAGAGAGGGGGCTTCCTTCTTGTCTGCAGGAGGAAAGATTATTTCTTAACCAGATCATTAAGAGGTAACAGAATTTTCACTATAATCCAAATGACGTGCAGCAGCTGAACAGCAAGCAGTGAAACGGGAAAAGCAACAATCTCTCTTTTTAATATCGTCCCACTGTTCCAGAAAATACAAATCTTTGTTTTAGAGATAACATTTGGAGAAACTATAAGATGGTATATAGGTAAATAAGAGATCCATATAGCGTGTTCGGATCACATCCCAGGCATGAATGTTTGGGCTGGGGTTTGAAAATCAAGCCAATCAATGGTTCAGACAGAAGGGTCCACGGTAGTTTTGGCTCTTACCGGTCAGCAAAAATAAGTTGACAATCACTGCTGCGTCCATCATGTGCCTCTTCACTGAGTCTTCACCACAGATGTTTAGAACAGAGCTCCACGTGGCCCATTTCTAAACACAAACTATTGCAACAAGTGAACAAAGTGAGTAAAGTACGAGTTTCCTCAGAGGCTAATGCACTGTGTTCAGACTGCCGGTACAGAAGCAGGCACTTCTCACTGACTGACAGGTGATAGAGTTGAACTAGCATCTTTACTTTTCGCTGACTCTGAAGCAAAACTTCAACAAATCATACGCCTCTCTGGTCACACGTGCTAACGAGCCTGTGGGGATGCCGACAAGCACTGCGGCAAAACTTGTGTGGCAACTCAGCAACAGTTTAGTTGACCATTATTATGCAACCTTTTGCGCTTCTAGAGTGAACGTGGCATAAGCTAGCAGGTTGCCACAGACTGCCTTTAAACAGATATTGGAGAAGAAAAACATGCAGTAAGATGTGATCTTTGGTGGGATTCCCTGAAACACTTGGATTCACACAGTGGTGAAGTGATGAGGAAGGTTGTGCCCACCATTTCTTATTTACCACAACCTCCTCCGAGTGCCCTGGCTCACTCCCACAATCCACAGCAAGTTAAGTTGTCTGTCACCCTATAACCTGCTAAGTGTCCATACATGTGTACACTATTCAGTCCATTCAATCTTTTTTTTCTCCCCCCCCCCCAAACTAAAGCCAATCCAGGACACAAAGACAGAAACCCACTCTCTCTCACATTCACATCAGCAGCCAGTTTAAATTTAACCTTACTGTCTGTGCATTGTGGGAGGGTTGTGGGTGTTAACAGGGGAACTCCAACCAGAAAGGCCACAGCCCACCAGCAGGTTATCACAACTTTCTTGCTGTGAGGCAGAAGTGTTAACCACTGCACCACCGTGCCAGTGTGTGTGTGTGTGTATATATACATATATATAGAGAGAGAGAGATTTTTTTTTGTTTGTTTCGTTATGTTTACTGCTGTCAATGTTAACACGGCGATCACGATTAATGCAATGAAAATTTTTAACGCGCTCAACCCGTCTGGAGCGCAGAATGGACAAACTTTGGACAAACGGCCCGAAATGCGTTGCAGAGACATTTCAGGGATTTTGAGTCAGTCTGCGCTCCTGATGGGTTAATTGTTAATCGCGTTAGTCGCGATGACAGAGTTAACGCGGATCAGACAGCACTAGTGTTTTTTTTAATTCATGATACTCTCTCAGGAAGGGCCGTGCTGACACCTGCTACTCTCTGGCAGGAAGCACCACGCCCTCCTGTGTTTTAGAACAGCACGTAGCAACATGGCTCCCCACGCCCTCTGACAGAGTCTGTTACATGGAGAAGCTTTTTAAGCGCGCTCATCCACACAGGTTCAGAGACACAAACTACACCTTTCATGGCTGCTACCTCAAAGCACATTGTGCGCTGTCGGTCCTGCGTGCTGCACAATAACATTCAATATTTAGTATTTACTGTTATTTACACTTAGCTAGATTATTGCGATGGTGTTGTGTTTATTATGTTGCTCTCTTTTTTGCTTGGTTTTTTTTTTTTTTCTTTTTCTCAGCAGGTAATCCGGGTGATTTTTTTATTTTGTATTTTTTTGGTTAGTGTCTTCTCTCACTGTTCCTCTTCTCCTCTGTTTTTCTTTCCCTCCCTCTCTTTCTTTCTCCCTTTCCTATCCACCAGTCATGTCTGTCCTGTCTGTAACAACTGAAAATAAAATAAAATCAATAAATAATAATAACAAAGGTCAATCAAAGTGACCAATATGGCAAGGTCGTGATGATCCACTCGGTAAAGTAAATCTGTTTTGCATCCTTCTTGGCCTTCAGGCAATAATTCTGATAGCTAAAGACCCAAACGGGACAGGCACAAAAAAAAAAATCTATGATACTCTTTTTCACTCTCTCCTCGTTCTTTGTGTCTGTTTGGCTTTCAGTTCCTGTTCCACAAGCCGTTGCGGATCTTGAACCTGCTGATCTGGATCGAGTCCAGCGTGGTTTTGTACCAGTTATACTCTCTGCTGCGCTCTGAGCGCTGGAACCACACATTGTCTCTGGGCCTTATTCTCTTCTGCAACTACTATGTCCTCTTCAAACTACTCCGAGACCGCATCGTGCTGGGCAAAGCCTATTCCTACCCTCTGTCCTCCAACAGTTTGGGGCTCAAGTCGCAGTAAAGACTCTGCATGGCGAGACCTCTCCTACAAACTGTGGAGGCGGAGGCGAGACGGATGGAGGCCTGATGGAAGTGGAAGGCGCTTGGAGATTAAGGGACAGACTGTGAACTCATAATTGTGTTTTGATACGGTTCAATTTTTAATGCAGTGTTTATATATAGACCTATTTAAAAGAATATTTTTATTTTGTATACTATTTCGAGTTACACCGGGCATTACCACGCTCATGTCATTAGCATGTTGTGTTATGTTGTTGCTAGGCGACAGGGAAGTCAGGGAATGCCAGGAAGTGACTTTTCACCAAAGATATTTTAAGTGCAGGCGGCCAATGACGGCGCAGACTTTGCCTTTGACAGTCGGTTGAAACAGGCGAGCGACTCAGAGCAGTGGGAGGTTTCACGCTTGGGTCCTGAATGTCTGTTATTCGGCTTCAGTCTTAAATCTGGAACCAGTCGTTTTTTGAGGGGTAGCTTGATTTCTTTATTTCAGTATTGATGCACCTCTTTGACTCTAAAAGGAATATTTTGCGATTTTTGGGAAATGTGCTTATTGTCTTTCAATCTGTTAATGCAAGAAAAATTGCTAGTCTGGCAAATTCTTACAGTACCTTTTCATACCTGGGAGTCAAATCCTGCTGTTCTGCTACAAGTCCCTGCTGTCACAAAGATGCACATAAGATTTGAATGAATTATGCACAAGGTGTCCGAAATTTCTGAAGTAGTAGACCGCAGTTTGTGTTTTGTCCTTTTTTCCCCTTCTTTGTTTTTATTTACTTGGAGATTGGCCATTTTTCATCAAAGATGATTTGGATTAAATGTCCCTTTGCAAAGTTAGGTCTCTAAAGAAAAGCGTCCATGTGAGCTACAGCTTCTTTTTTGTTTATCTCTCTGAGACGGCTTTAACATAATGGCAGAATCTGATTCCCCGTGAGAGAGACTTTAAAAAAAAAAAGTATTTATTTATTTGATTGAAACAAAAGCCAAAGGGTAAAAATAAATCTGTCCAGTCAGTACATGTGAGACATGTTCGTGTTAATGAGCTTCAGGGGGTTTAGTCATTTTGGTTTGTACAGGTTTGGCTGGACTAGCTGTTCCACTGTTTACATGCTCAAACCTGCGCTAAAAAGTTAGCTGAAGCTACTATCGAGGCAAGAGTGTGATATGAATTTTATTATCTACATGTAAAAGGATGAGAACATTTCCTAAAAGTAAGTATTCCTTTAAGCCAGTGTGTATTTTTTACACCAAGTCCAATAAACTGTTCATACAAACTGACTCGAGAGCAGTCTGGAGGAAAAACACAGTTGGTACTCCAACCCGCGGCTTCCACAGAGAATGCCGCGTTCTTCTCATTCAGCTTATAACCATGTTTTCACAGTTAGTATCTGCTTGCTTCATATCACTGGCTAACTGGAGGGGGAGGGGGGGAGTAACACCACCAGTCTCGAAACAACCCCACAAGCGTCAGACAGAAAATCTTTCGTCGGGCATCCTTAAGCTCACTGCGCACTCATGAAAGTCCAGTACAGCCCTGCTCGTCCCGCTAACGCGTACTTAAAGTGAGAAAGGCTGCTGCTGTGACAGGGTGATGCCTGAGCACACTTTCACACTGAAATCTGGCTACAATACACCATTAAGGCATCCAGTCACTTGAATGTTTAAATGGGATTTAGGACTGTATCACATCAGGTCTGTATCTGTTGTGGACTGGATGCTTATCGCAAAACAAACGCGGCTTAGGATGTTTTCTGTTTCTCACCCTTCACCCACTGCAAACAAGTCCCTGTCATCATGCTCTCATGTAGATTTGAATGCAGAGGGTGTTTAATTGTGACACTTCAGTGGGGAGTGAATGCATAATCACAGGGTGTGGAAAGACAGCCACCTCAATGCCACTTCATGTATTCTCAGTTACCGAAATGGTGTTACAAACAGGTTGCCTTGCATTGTTGTTGCCTTTCTGTGTAGCCACACTTTGCGATCATCACCTTACCTGTCAGCAGTTTTGCCTTTATGTTCCTCCACCTCTCGATCACCAGCGTCAATCTGCAGCCAGTGCGTAACTTCATGCAGTATTAAGCATTAGTTTGACAAAGTGAAAACTTTTTTTCACATTGCTACCATCGTCTTTCAGGTTGAGTGTTAAATGCTTGAGGAAACTACCTTTGAGATGAACCAGTGTACATGTGGAGCACACAGATCCTCGAGTTCACATGCCCTACATGTTGTAGTTTGTCTGCAAACGTAACAGCTCAGCTTTTTTCTTTGGTGCTTATACTTCGTGGTCACTTTACACTTGAATGTAGCAAAGTCTTGCAGCTGAATTGTGCTGTTGATGTGAATCGGTATGTTTTTGTTTTTTTTCTTTTTCTTTCTCCGTGCTGTTGCCTTCAGCTGAGCACCATTGCTGAAATGAGTTTTGAATGGCTCTCATCTTTTAATTTGCCCAGGGTAGTTCTGAAATGACACAATTTAACTCTGAAACTCCTGCTTCTGTGGAGAGTCTGCTTTGAATAAAAGCTGGAGAATTGAGATTCGAATAGATTCTAAATGTATTACTGCTCTACCCTCTGGATTTTAGTCAACTTGTGGTTCATTTACTTCAAATACTTTTA
>VOQK01028218.1:28296-45728 GCA_015052645.1 Benitochromis conjunctus
CCTTGGACACCCCCCCCCCCCCCCTTTTTTTTTCTTTTCCTTGCTACATAAACAATGTGTACACCGCAAAATGAAGGCTAATGTTTTGTAGACGCAACGATAACAAGCGACCCAGTGTGCTTTATTTTTGCACACAGCATTTAATGGAACCACAGCTGATCCTGGTGGGATCCTTTGTGCCGGTTTAGTAGTTTCTTCCTGAATCGCATATGAGATATTTGAGAGCCCAGAACGATGTATGATGAATGAAGTAGCATGCTACTTATACGCTTATCGTGCTCACTGACTAGCAACAGGTTCAGCAAAGGGCAGCGGCAGTAAATGAAATTCCGCACCAGGACAATATATCATCAAAAGAAATGTATGCACCCGAAACTTACAAGCCTTCTTCGGATGCGGACAAGGTGCCTGACGGGGTTGGGGGAAGGGAGAGGCGGAGGGGATAGTAAGGAGAAAAAGAGAGGGGGGGGGGGTGGCTGAAGAGAAAAGAGGGGAGAGTTTTCCTTTTTTTTCTTTTCCTTCTCCTTTTTTTCCTGGATGGGTGAAGAGCAAAGCAATGGGAAGCAGCAGCAGCAGAATTTGTTGAATCAGTTCTATTTCCATACTGGCTGATCTGTGTCTTTTAACCATTTCACTGCAGCTGGAAAATGAAAGTACCAGGGCTAATTTCACAGTGAGAGCTCACTGAACAAAACCCCCCACGGTCTGTGGCAAAAGGTGCTAAGTCTACTTTGTCATTGTGAATTACGGCAGTGTAATTCAGGAAACAGCCTTGTGTATGACAGAGAAGAGTAGGAAAAAATGTCCAGAGGAAAAAAGAGAACAAAAAATGCAAGAAAAGCCTTTTTTTTCTCCCCTTTACAGCCTCACATGTACTTAGTGAGTCTTTCTTATGATCTGTAAGTATCAGATACCTCTCTCCAAACATGCCGTCCTGTACTGATGCCACGGGATCCATCTGTGATGTGTCTGCAGTTAGTCCAGGAATAGCACCCGCGGGACTTGTGCACTCCTCAGGCCTCCTGCGGGACCTTTTAAGCTGCACTGATACTGATAAAAGCCCCCACAAATCTGGCCCCAAGATACCTCAGCCATTAATTAAGGTAATTAGGCCCTGGTCAGCAATTAGTAACCACAGACAGCTTTTAGCTGGTGAGGGGTTTGGTTCCACACCATCTGCTGACAAATGTCACCACGGACTCTTTGGTTTCACACGCGGGGAACCGGAGAGCTGTGTTTAAAAGTGACCTCTGTGTGATCCAGACTCCCACAGCTCCTCTACTGCTGCCGCCGCCGCCGCTGCTGCAGGATCACTTTGTTTGTTCTTCTCTCAGGTTCTTTGCTTCTTTTCTCTTTCAAACACGAAAGAGCGAGCTCTATGAAAATCCATACATGTTGTACACGGTCAGAGCGGGAACAGGAAACGTTCACTGCACAACGTATTGAACAAAATTAAAACGTCTGGGCCCAGTGTAAGGAGTATTGATCAGAACGTAATGCTACATTGATTTGCTAGTATTATTAAGTCCATTATAGATCTGTTTTGATAATATTTTACTTTATATTATAATGTTATGTGCATATGTACTTACTGTGAGTCAATTATGCAGATAGGTATAAAACATAACAGTGACAACACAAATACCTCCAGAAATCATTAAGAAAAAGCAGAACAGACCTGCAGAATAAATCTGAGAGAAACGTTTGTGCCCTTTCTACTAATATCAAAACACAGCAGCGCGCATGCTTCATCCGGTGGCACAGGTATGTGATATAAGGCGCCCTGACTGATAAAAAACAGGCCGAACACACACGTTCAACCTCAGAGGACACATCACGCAATAACTCACATTATTGGGGAATGAGGAATAAAGGATGCCGCTGCGCTGCTTTACACAATTCCACATTTGAAGCAATCGGTGATAACACCATTTTCATTCCAGTTCAGTCCCATAAAATTACCATTAACATTACAACTCATGCAGAACACAGATAAATGTAAAATGTCACCCAGTTCTGCCAGGCAGGACTTACAGTTCCACAAGATTACCATCTCTGTCTGCTCTCTCCCACTGCACCTTGTCTAATATTTCATTTACAACATTTCATAAGTTCATTTTCCCCTCACTGACCATGTAAATCACAAATCAATTTTCATTTAAATGCTTGACTACAGATTGTTGCTGAAAGCTCCTGAATTGCGCCTCAGCAATATGGCAGACCTTTAGCAAATCTTTCGGAAGCGGTGTGGTCAGAGGAGGGAGGCTAAAAGTGAGATGTAATTTTCACAAAACAACTCTGGGGCCGAGTGGTCAAGGCATTTACTGGAAAGACTTTACAAGTGCTGAAATGCCACGAAAACAATGTATTGTAATTTATACGACATTCAATAGTCCCTCATTTAACTGGTCCACTCGACGGGAACGATTATAACAGATGAACTCTATTGATTGTGCATAATTGTTTGGAATATTAATCAACATGCGCAGCTATCATGGTGTAAGATGATATAATTGAGAGTGTTAGCATTAGATAATTGAGATTTTATTCAAAAACGGTTAATTTGGCTAAATGAAGCCAGCAGTGTGGCTGTTTCACATTTAGAAAGTTAATTACAGCAGCCAGTGGGTAATCTCTTTTAGCTCCGGAGCTCGGGGGAATAGCGGATAGCCGGATTGTTCCGCGTGTTTTTGATTATTCACATAACTGGAAGCTAATTTCAGAATTTGCCATCTAGAAATTCAGCCTCCTAATTCAGAAAACGATCCTCTCCTAATCCACGCCGCTTTATTGCCACCCTGAGTAAAATCCATTCAAAAGAATGCATCACACCGCCTGCACACATAGCGCAGACGGACACTGTGCGATGGTGAGCGACCGCCTTGTAGACTCTGTGTTTATGGCAGGTGGTTTTGCAAAAAGCCTCCCTCAGTGTTTACCAGTGAGGGCAGATGTCAGGGAGGAGCAGACACAGCCACATCTGATTAACAATATTATTGTCCTCCTCCACACCGCCATAAAGACTCATCCCCTCCCCTCTCCAAGCCTCCCCCTTTTTTCTTTCCTTTCTTTCTATTTCGGGCTCTGGCAGCGTGCTGTCCTGTGGCATGGCTGAACCAGAGTGACACCGCCACCATCCATAGAAACAAAAAACGAGCCAAGAGCCAGAGGGTTAACAGACACACACACACATACAACAGTTTCTTACCAGACACCAAACACAGAAATGTCTGGGGATGCATACATAAAAAAAAAAGAAGAAAAATCATACTGTATATTCAAGAAACACCGAGGATCGTTGTTTTTTCAAGCAATTATGGAAAATATGTAACTTGAATACAGAACAAATGATTAGCATGGCTGCAACAAGTGAAGCAGCAGGAGGTGAAATTTACTTACATCTCAGCTTGAAAACAGACATCAGAGTATAAATGAGCCTCGTGGGAGAGAGAGAGTGTGTGTGTTTATATGCGCATCAAACCCGTGTGGTTGATCCTAACCCTCTTAATGCTCTCCTGTTTGTTCTGACTGGCGATTTTTTCCCCCCTCTTTTCTCCTTTCTGTCGCCAAACTGTCACGAAGGCACTAACCCGGCACGTTTCCGAGCTTCTTATTGAAGACAAACAATAAACCACTGGCAGATATCAATGGCAGAGATGAGAACCCGGGTGCCATATCTGCTGGGACTGGCTGGCAAACCTGCCTCTGCCTGCGCTTCATCTCCAGCAGCACCTCTCACTCTCAATTATTTGGCTGCTGTCACAACAAATCAATCAAATTACCGCTCCAGGACTGTGTGCAGCTGCTCCTATTGCACCGCTAGTTGCATTAGCTTTGAAATGTATGAGGTCTACATTTTATCACTGTTATTTATTTAATGCGGCTCTCTCCCCTGCGAGTCATCTTACAACCACAGCAAAGTTAAATCATTAAAGGACGACGTGGAATACATACTGCTCGAGAACACTTCAAATTAAACAGTGATAAGGGAGAAGGGATGGGTTTGGCCTCTATTGTGTTAAGATGGCAGATGCGGGTGAGGAAGTGTGGACCGCTTGCGCGCGGCGCTTCCTAATGCACTCTTCTACTGGCTGAATGTGCCCACAAACAGCAGCAGCTCGTTTCTTTTCCTCCCCCCCACCCCAAAATGATGTGAAACATACACAAGAGAAAAACAGTCGCACAATGAGCGGCTGCTGTGTTTGTAACAAGTCAAACAAAAAGAATATCCCAAACTCTCCGGCTCTGCTAATGTAATGGATAAAGGGACACAGAGGCATTCCCACAGAGGAGGCAGAGGTAGTCAGCGGTCCGGCCCGGTGAGCTAACCTCTTAAAGGAGCAGCAGTCAGCTGAGGCAGAAGAGATGCAGTCTGACATGTCTAACTAGTGTGGAAACATTTGGCTCTTCCCCCCCAGGAGCCCACCCTTTGGTGGTGTAATGAGCAGAGTGATTTCCCTAATTTGTATCATGGCAAAACCCACAACCTCCGAACGACACCGCTGAGCGTTTTCATCAAAACGGCAGACATGCCTTTGATTGGCACTGACACGGGGTCTCATTACTGCAGGTGAGTGGGATGCCGACCTTTATCAGGAAGCTTGAGTGCTGTTTTGTGTTTCCTGCGGACGAGTACAGAGGAACAATGCTCTCACCTCACCATTAGAAGTCGGCTCTCTGATGTGATGTGCTCCCTGGCTTTCTGCTGAGAGCAAATACGATGGGATATGCTTATTAATATGAAAGCGCTCCGGTAAACTAGCTTCTTGCATTACCTTTGAGTGAGTCGTAGAGGAGAGGAGTAGACAGATGAGACTTTGTTCTGCTTCCTCCCAATGAGCATTACATGTATAGAGCTTTGAAACAACTAGTTTTACAAGTATGGTAATCATGCTTTGCTTGTTATGAAATCATGTGAAGTAAAGGTCTATTAAAAATGCAGCAGAAAGGTAGCGTCATATTCAAGAGCCGAAATCTGCAGATGTCTGCATCAGTCGCGCATACTTAGATCTGAAATTGTGAAAATCATGTATGATTTTTTTTTTTTATTATTCTTATCAGCCGTCATATTTACAGACCTCTAGCATGACCCAACCTAGTTTTTGCCTCTGTGAAGTCAGCTAGAATTGTGTGCACTCTGTCACAAAAGATAACTTTCTCCCTTGTTTAGTTTCATTGGGGATTTGTTTTTACTGCATGTTTGCAGGCATAAATCATTCTGACAAATAACCAGTTACACTGGTGCTTGTGTTTACTGAGTCTGCCACAAGATGCTGCTCAGTTTTATTTAAGCAACCGCTCCAACTTTATAGCGCAACCCCATTACAGTGATAGTTATTCATCACAGTCTGAGAGAGCTGCCCTCCTAAAGCTAGCGCAAGTCCAGCCGGTTCCCTTCTGTCAACATTTATTCTCACAGAGCCAGCCTTGATTAGCCTGATCAAAAACACAGCGGCTACTGTTTCTCTTTTTACTTCATTTCCATCATTAAAGGTTAATATAAAAATGCAAAAAGTGCATGCACTGAAATCCCTAATTTCATGGTATATAGCTAGTGAAACATGACATCCTGACAATGTACAGAGATTTAATGTATCTAATATCCTCTACCCTAAACCGCCCACTCCACAAGACAAACAGCCTTATTAGTTGGTCATTAGCTGCCTCATTACATTTAAATACAGCCATTGGCTGGGCTCCTCCCAGAGTCTCATTACTGTGCCTCACTGTTGTCTTCTGTCTGATCTGACACTAATTAGCGAGCAGTGTGAATTCTGTAAACTACACTTGCTCCCGAAGTCGTGAAACGAGCTGACTGCTCCCTGGCGACAGTGCGGCATCGTATTATATGTGTGATTAATCAGGCCTGGAGGGTCTGGGAGGGGGAGCGAGGGGGACACGGGGGCAGAGGCCAGAGCTGCAGTTGTCTGACAGAGGTGCTGTGCCAGCAGGCCTCATTCAGCGGAGCTGTGATGAACTCAGACAGGGGAGAGTAGAGGAGCGCAGCGTGGCCAGAGGGGCCCGGACACAGTCAAGACATTTAGCTTCACTCGTGACTTGTGTCACTTTCTCTCCACGGAGGTCCCTTCAATGAATCCCCTTCAGATAAGAGGACGTGCGAACAGGCAGTCTGTCAGTCTGTACGCTTAAAAAAAGATCTGCCACAGAGGCATTTCTCCACAACAGTTTTTTTGTCCCTCTCTCTCTGATGGCTGTAGAATTTTATCAGGACATTGCACTCAGACTCTTTGTTGGTTTGTTTGGCAGTGGACAATATGGATGACTGAGAGGTGTTTGTTTTGGTGTTCTGACACCCTGACAATGTGTTTGTCGATCAGTTCATCGGATCACCGAAGCCTCCGGGTTGTCCCTCACGCGCCACGAGGAAGATCTGTTGAAGTGTGAGTCAGACGGGCCTGCTGGGCCCATTATCGTCCACTACTGACGGATACATTGAAGGGCTCGCTGGATAGATGCGGGTTTATTAAAAGCTCTGCCCACAGCGATGGCTGCTGTTATTTATGCATGTTTGTGTCCATTAGGCTTCTACCTCCACATTTCCTCACTCAGGGCATCTGTCCATCCATTTCCCCACATGAAGGGAGCCTTCCCTGCACTTTGTGCTGCACTGGCATTATTGTAATCTCCCTCCTAAAAACACACTGCTTTACATGTAGCCTGGCATCTTTTTACATTAGTGCGGCTCTCTCATCTAAGATTTATGACTGACGGTTTCCCCATCTATCCCTCAATCTAATGGTATAAAAGAGACAATGTTTTAAACATTAAAATGAAAACCATTTACAACTATGATCAAAAGAGAACACTTGGGCATTAAAGTTTAAAAGGCAAGGATAAGTACAGCCATGTGGATGGACAGATGAGGTGGAAAAGAGATAAAAAAGTGAAGTACAGTGCACTCTTATGCACAGGAAAGAGGCATAAAGTGCTTCTGTGCTGCACTGCAAAACGCTGACCTGTAATTAATATGGTTGTTCCTCTGGGCAAGTCGAGGATAGCTGCTTTTTGGGATCTAAACCCCTCAAGAACTCTTACCTGGTCAAGACCTCTAAAGCATTTTGTTGGGGGAAAAACATTGTTCAGTGGCTTAAAATGAATGCGCACCAAACTCTTACTTGTTTTACGTATTACTAATAATTCCTGAATCGTCTGCTCTACACGAATACGAGGCAGTAACAATTCCTTAGAGTAGCTGGGTCATTTTTCTGCAGCTTCTCGTCTACAGCTCCCTTTTTCTCACCTTGCAGGTTCTGGAGGGGAAGTGTCATGATGCCCCCCGCAGCAGCAGCAGCCACCAGGCTCTGGATGTTGGCGGTGGGCAGGGAGAGCACCAGGCCCTGCTGCCCGCCCAGGTGCCCGCCTGCGTTGAAAGGAATGAGGATGGGCTGGTTCATGCCCGGCGCCGCCCCGGACATCACGCCGCCTACCGCGTTAGCCAGTTGCTGCGCCACCAGGAGAGACTGAGCAGGGAACACATAAAAACACACACGCATAACATCATAGGTTATATAATCAAAGATGCTTTTCTTTAAAATGTGATAAAAGTAAGGTGTCAGGTTTAATACATCATCCTATATATTTCTATCTTAGTGTGAAATAAATAATGTGTTTATGATCTTATTATTTCAGTTAATTCAGTTCAGATAAGACAGCACTGTGCTAAAATAATTTCTTTATATTTTGCTTCCAAGGTGTCAGACTTTCTTGTCATTCTCTGAAATCAATGAAAGTCTTTCTGAAGGTCTTTCAAAGGTTTTCTTTGGACATTGGCTGCTTTTTCCCCCATTTTCAGTCCAATCTTTGTACCTGACCACTGACAGTGGTCACACTGACCTGTGAATACTTCAACCATTAAAAAAGCAACTTGAGTCTAAACATGAACTAACATTTTAAACTGTATTTTTGCCCACTATAACACTAGTGATTTGTCATAAAAAACATCTTATTTGTTCCTATTTCTTTAGCTGAATACATAAAAAATGCCAAAGACAACACAGTTTGACAGACATAAATTAGCATGTTTGCACCAAGAAGGTGATTTCAAAAGAGCTATTAGTCAAAAGGTATGCCAAATTACACAAAACCTGGACTGGAAATCGGTGGCAAAAGATTTTATAGACTCCAAATTTGAACATTCAGGTTAAAATCGCCATTAGCATTTATGGAGGAGGTCAGGAGAAAAGTACAACTGAGTGTCTATAGCTATCTGTAAAACATGGTGGAGGCTCTGTCATGGTTTGGGGCAAAACCGATAGAATTATGAACAAAGAAAAGTACCGTCTGATTTTGATATACCACCCAGTACTATCTGGAAAGCATCTGATTGGCAACAGCTTCATTTTTCAGCACGACAATGACCCCAAACAGTCATGGATTGGCCTCCCCAGAGCTCGGACCGCACTGCTTCGTTATTGAAGCAGTGCGGGATCATCTTTACAGTGAACAAACGGGAGCTTCAAGAAGCTTAAAGAACTATTCCTGAAGACGACTTAGAAATTACAGTAACACTCGCCTAAGAGAGTTCAGACTGTGTTGAAGAATAAAGGTGGTCACACCAAATATGCAATTTTACGCTTGTTAGACTCTGGTTTCCCTTATATTTTACATTTCCATGTATATTTGAATGTGTTTCACTCCACCCATTTCCCATTTTCCTAGTCAAATATTAAGACAAGATGTGTGGCTCAAGACTTTTGCAGAATACTGTAAGATCTCAAAGGTTACACTATTATGAGATCAAATTACTTATATAGAACTTCAATGCCTAATTTGGTACTTTTCTAAATTACAGTTTGCTTATAATCATTAATTCTAGTATCTTATAACAAGTATAACAAGACATGAGTCAAGACATGTAATCAATAATTGATTATCGATAATACTAACTGAATTTGCGTTGTAGTGATAATTGTGTAGGCCTGTTGTAATACAGGTAATACAGAGAATAAGGACTCTGCATATTAAGTGATGAACATACGCGCTATTTTAAAATCCTGACACGCTTAACCGAGACAAGTACAGCAGATGTTCCTTGACTCCATCACCAATCAGTGTGTTTTGATGAATGCAGCTGTTTCGCAGCTGAAAGCTGTGCTGCTTTGCTGTGTCACAGACTGACAGTCAAAACACACTGCTGTTGGTACTGACAGAAATCAAACCCCATCTTTGTGAAAGAGCTGTGAATTTTTTCCTTTCACAGAAATGCAGTGATTCATGTTTCATCCCACTGAACAAATCCCTGGTACCACGAAATAATGTGCTTGAAATACAGTCTTTTTTTTTTTATAACGTAGCAGTACTTTGCCCTTTTGATGAGGGATATAACACATCACTCTCGTCTCTTCATGTATCCATTCATTCATATTAGTTAAAGTGGAATCGCTGCAGTCATACCCATAGAGGAAAAGATAAGTTATCACAAGTATCGCTCTGAGATATTTTGCACACTTGAAGCTCTCTTCAAATGTATTTTCCGAGGAAGTGGGGCTGGGAAAAATACACCTACACATTTTTTCGTCGAGAGTTTTGAGCCCAAAGTAGGAAGGTTTGTACCGTGGCTCCACGAATATACACACAAAATTACACGTTAATTTGCATTTATTCTCATTTAATATTCATTCAAATTGGACCGAAGACATTTAAACATGGAATTTGAGTTGTTTGGGAGTCAAATAATAAAAGCGCGTTGTCACTTTGTGTTGTGTTCCCAACAAAGCAGGCTGCTTTGGACATTAGTAGGTGAGCCTGGGCGCGCTGTGGTGTGACTTAAGTTCACAAAGCTTTAACTCCAATTGTCAGCTATCTGCTTGTGTTTTGCATGGTGTGTCTGCAGCTTGCACAGGATGCAGAACGGGCTGACTGGTGTGAAGCGGGCCCACCCTGCTCTCGAGCCTGGTGCTCGTAGGTGACAGGCGTGTCACTGTGATAACCTTGTGTGGTGCAGAACGCCCGCTCCTACACCGACGCACATGTGATCGCAGTTTAAGAGGTACAAGGTCACGTCGGTTTAAAGCCAAAAAGCATGGCTAAAATATCCAGACTAAGAGACAAATGAACACCAGTTTGTGTTTCTGAGCTGTTAAAAGGATAAAAAAAGGAGAAAAGCTTGTAGAGGTGAACGCTGCTGGCAGGAGTTCTCACACGCGCGCTGTAAAGGATTCCTCTTTCTCAACATTTGCTTTGATACGCAGCAACAGTGCATAGCATATGACAAACTGACGCTTCTGACAGCATTCGAAATGACATTTGCCATTAACTTTAAAAAATGAATTAATAATTCGGGAGCTCAAAGAATCCTCAAAGGACACTAACAAAGGCGACGCGTTTGTTAGCTGCAAGTGACACGTGTTTAATCTCAGTTTTTTAACTAAATTTAATCTCAAATCGAAGCGGCGCATAATCAAAGACGCTCTTTGAACATTTCATCTCGGAATCAAACAAAATGAGATTGCCAGGCTTGACAGTAAAGACAGCCTCACATGGAAGGGAATAACATTAAAAGACAATTCTGCAATTATCAGATGTAGCCCTGATTTATTTATCATTACTGGCAGCTCTGGAGAAGCAGACAGCTGTTAGGCACGCAGGCAGGGCTGTAGAGAAAGCACTGTGGAGATTCTTTACAGCACGAGTGAGCTCTGGGTGTTTAGGCTGTTTGTTGCGCCAGTTTAAGCCTGATTATGATCTTCGTCTGCGGTGCGAGGGCTGCATATGTGCACGTCAAAATCTGAGATGAGAAATAAGTTAGCGAGAACATAATTAGCTCAGCTCCACAGCCACGAGCGAATCCCCTGCATCGCTTATTCGGATTTTACAGGCAGTTCACCCTCTGCCTTTTCACCTGATCCTCTCACTCGTCCTCTCCATAGGTGCTGCTGGAAAGCTGCTGTACAGTGCTTGGCAGACCTGACAGCTGAGTGTCGAGAAGTGGTCTCCCAGGGGCCGCACAGACGCACGGACTGGGTGTGTGGAAGGGGAAGCAGCCCCACTCAGGACTCGATGTGGTACCCAGCCTCTCTGCCCATCAGGGGAGAATAGGCCCTTCTATCTGTTTGGCAGCTCTGGCACTGAGAAATTGCCCATAATCACCCAGATAGCAGACTTTTGTCATCCTAACTGCGAGTGGGAAACAGAAGGAAGGTAGATTCATGTTGGGTAAACTACCATCGGATAATGGTTGTTCGAACAATATCCGGCTCTGGAGCGAGAATCTATCAAAACATATTGATCCTGGAACAAGAGAATTGGGTATGGCATGCGGAGCGCCTTTGTTTCTGAAAAGTGTTAGCTTCACAGAGACTGTACTGACAGCATTAATATATTAGATGGTGACTGTTGAGAGCCGCCTGCTGAGGCTCAGACTGTAACTGCTGCCTGCTTGAGAAGCTTTCTTTCTCCTGCTTATTCTTCTGTTTATTTCTTATCTAATAGTAAAACAGCAGATTTGACCAGGGAGGGTATGTTATCAGAAAAGCGCTTTTAATTAAGCACATTTTTTATCGCCACATACAGCAGACTGACTCTTTCACTCGAGATTCCTCACCCTGCAAACCTTCCCAATAGACCTGAATTGCTCTCCCAACGTCTCATGTTTCCTCTTTTGTCTCTCCTGATGAGGACTGACTGTCATTGACTAACACTGAGTGCAGGGAGAATGGCCTTATTAAAGCGGGTGGAGGAAACCTGACACTCTGTGAGTGTGCATGTGTGTTGAGCGGTGACATTGAGCAACGCTAATGAGATAGATGTTCATTAAACATCGCAGAGCCACCAGGCCAATAAATCCAATCAAATAGGACAATGCCTGATTGAGCTATTAACAAGGCTGCAGGCTCAGGCTCTTTGCTCCCAACGTTGTTTTGACAGGCCCTGTATTGTCAGCTCATTAGTGCCACAACTCAATAACATTTGAAGATGATGTGTGCTGATTAAATACTTCACAATTTCACAAGTTTGCTGAGAAGAATTCACAGGGCAGGATTCAGCTCAGGCGTTCAGGCGTTTTATGTGTTTTAGTCACCACGAGCACTGAGGTAATAAGACTCAATCGCAATCTGGGTGTGTAATCTGAGTACACATAACTAGAAGACCTGTGAATCTGATGCAAGTTGGTCTACTTTAAAAAAATAAGAGCGTGCCTTATAAAACAGACAGAAAGATTTATGACATTATTGGTCATGGAAATTGTCCCGCTTATTAAAAACACAAAGAAAATAGATCAATTAATTAAAAAAAGGATCATTTTTAGAGACTCTGAGTCTAATTAAAGCTGTCAAGGACGTAGAGTTATCTCTTATGCACTGAGCTGGTTCCTTTTGAGAACAGGTTTGAGAACTGAACAGTACGTAGCATTGTAGCAGACTTTTGTTGGCTTTACCTTTCAAACTGTTAATGAATTTCTTGCAGCGGCTCCTCCTACAGTCTCTGACATGAGCGGTTCCAGCTGTGGACTCAACTCTTGCACATATTTTGGCACCAGCGGCAAAAAAATGAGTGGAAATGTATGGAACTGGTTGGAAATTTGGCACCACGATTGGAAAAACAGTAGCTTTAATATAGCTAAAATAAAGCCTTCAGCTTCTAACTAAAAGAAATGGGGAGTTTTTTCTGTACTTCTGTAAGTTATCTAAGGTACCATATGTACGCTTCATGCCTAATTTTTATAATATTTAATTAAAGAACAGTCAGTCAGTGAAAACTAATGAAACAGTCAAGGAGGGGGGAGACATTTGAGCGTTTAATTCTTAGCAAACAATACCTAAAGATCTCTCTTTTTTAAAGCATTGTGTCTGGATTATTTAATTAAACTGGATGATAGAGAGAACAATTAACATTTGAAGGAAGGTTCTCGGGGGGGTTAAATATGTTCTTTGTGCATTTGAAGAGCCTCGTTTACTTTTTTTGTCAGCGTATTTCCTGATACTACTTCACCAAATGCCAGAAAAGTGCAAATGCCTTTACTTTTATTTGTCTAATATCTTATTAGGTTTCCTTTAATTAAATCCTACCCACACTCGGTCAGCTTTATGAGAAATCCAACTTATTTAGCTGAGTATCCCAGGTTGCACCGTGTAAATGTCTTTAACTTTTAAAATAATAAAGGTTTTCACCAGATTTTTGTTTATCTTCTCACTCACCTGTGGACCCATTGGGTATGCTGGGTGAGTCTGGCCCAGCTGACTCTGCTCGGAGGGACTGCTGCTGGCGTCAGACTGAACCGATCCGTCACGAGCTCCTGAAAGAGCAACAGGCAGAGAGAGAGAGCCATGTAGCAGAGTCCAAAGAAAAAGGGAACAAAACAAACAAACAAAAATAAAATCCACCTGAGATCCAGGCAGGCTGGATAAGTAGATAAATGCACAGCACACGCCACACCGCGATGTTACAACACAGAGTCTCGTACAGAACAGAGGAGGGCAGCTGGGGAAAGGGGGGGTGGGTGGAATTTGTATTTAAGTGCTTTATCAATAACCGCTGTAGCACTGAATAAATTACCAACCAGCGGAGAGGCTCATTGATGGGGGATGATGCATACTGGCGGGTCCCCGATGGCCTAGATTACCACTGAGAGATAGAGCTCCACCACAAACGCAGGGGCCATATTATTCAGCCATTTACATCACTGAGTATCACTCATCTAAACCCACCACACCCCCCCTGCTCTGGGCCTGCAGCTATGAGACACAATTAGACCTGTTTGCTATGAGGGCAGAGTGGAGCGGAGCAGACAGGGACATGATAATAAGCTTGCTGATGGCTGCAGGGAAAATAAAGGGCACCGATGATTGGTTATCAAAGCAATCCCTATCTGAGAGAATCTCCCAGCAGTCCTCTGAGTGTGGACTGCTCTAAAAGGTCCAAAAGGTTGATTTGACCCTCACCCTTTGACCCCGATGATATGGAGATCATGTGACACCTGATTATTGACACAACGACTTAAGGGCACTTCTTGAAAATCTTAAATGATTCAAAATATTTACTATCCGATTCTGGTGATTTAAAAAGAAGAAAGAAAAAAAAAAAAGACCCTACAGTAAAAATCAGGCTGAAGTGCAGCAAGAAGTGTGGATTTTACAATTACACACTCTTAAAAACAACATCAAAGAAGCTGACAAACACCTGATAAACAAGGCCCAACACACACAGTAACCTTCGATTGATTTTCATGAGAAGACTTCAAATATGAGAGTTGAAAAGAAGCAGTTTCATGGTTCAGAGGATTAATGCGTTTTGAATAAGTTGGTTAAAGTGAACGCGTAGCGCTGCAGAAATGTAATTTTGCAAAACTATTACAAACAAGGTCCCTCACTTTCTTACAGTCTTCCTGTCAATACAGTGGATATCTACTCATAGATTAATCTTATTGATGGCACGTTTTATAATATTAACCTTAACCTGAGTGAACAAAGCCGCCTCTGATTGACCTTCAAGCACTTATCCGAGGTATTTACGAGTTCTATTTGGAGACATCTTTATCAAGTGATCGTTTTTAGAGGATTTTTCTTTTCTTTTCTTTTTTTACATTGTATAATATTTTGAAGAAAAAAAACGTCATCAGCGTGACATCCTGTCCTTTCCTTTTCAGCTCTGATTGATTTTTTATGTAAAGGACATTTTTTTGTCTCTTTTTACGAAGTTTAGTTTAGTAATTTCTACAAACTATGGGAAATGTGCGCTCTGTTAATTAATACATGTTTTTTTTTTTAATTAAAAGTGTCTTATAAATGTATTTAGTCTTAAGGTCATGAAAACCATGTCATGAATTTTCTTCTTTTGCGACTTACTATGAGTTGGCGCTTATGTGAGAACTTCCTTTTTCTGCCAAAGTTAAATCAGCTCTGCGGATTTCACTTCTTCATTTATTTAGTTTTTCTGCTCGTCTTTTTGAGTTGAAGCAGACACCGTTGGGACAAACTTGATGCCTCATGCTATCACGCATCAGTTAGGGTGCAGCAATGTTTGAGTGAAAACTGACATCTGCTTAGGTTTCTCATTAGATCTGAACAACTGTACCTACCCTATCTCAATGAGGCAAAATGGCTCAGTTCTTTTCAAGTCAGATTTTTCTAAGGCCTGAAAAAGCTTCACCGTGAACTGACAGCTGCTTATTTTTAGTTACAAATATGTCATATTATATCAAAGATGGTGTCATTTTTTTAATGAAGACGTCTGGCAATAATTGGCCTTTGTTGCACTGCGGCTGCGTCACTTCCTGCAATATTTCAGATCGTCCACAGTGGGGAAATACAAAAAATGTAATGTTGGTGTTATGTTTGATGTTTTCTTTTTGGATGAACTTAAGTGTAAGTGCTCACTAACGCTATGCATTTTAAGTCCTGTGGCTGATTCATAATAAAATCCAGTCTTGTTCTTACAATTATATGCTGAGCATGAAGGAAGTATTTACTTTGTAGTAGCAGAATTTTCCATTAATTCTGTTACATAAGTAGAATATAACACGTTAAATTTATCGGTCAAATTAAATGTACTTGATTAATATACATTCAGATTATACAAGTATATTTTCCTTAAAGAATAATCATTTAAATAAATAAACTTTTGATTTTATACAGTTGCATTTTACTCAGACTTACTGCTTCATATTTTCGAGGGCAAAGAATCAGGTATTTGAGTGCCTCAGATACAAGCATGTAAATCCTGGACTGCTTTCTTCAGTTAACACTGTGTTACTTCGTCTGTCAGTAGATGATGGCTAAACTGACATTTATGTAAATAAAAATTGCGATAAGGCTCGAAAAGCAAAGTTTCAGTTACTCAAGGCCAAGAGACAGTCAGTGACCCTTCCTGGCCGTGTACTTCCCATTACTAACAACCCAACAAAGGAAGCTTTAAATTTCAGCCATCAAGTGGTTGCTGAAGGTCACAAATATTTTGTTTTGTGTGGTACCCGACTGGTCTCGGGGACTAATTTCAGAAACTGAGAAGTTTTTGTGCCCATGCAGTTGACATATTGTCATTAAGCTAGTCTGGGCACATCGACATCTGAGCAGCAATGTTGTGGCCAAACTGTTGTTTTTTGGACAAACCCTGGACATGGGTTCATGGTACCACGGCAGCCGTGGTACCATGAAAGATAGCTACCATGCTTCCCAAGCAACCAAGTTTTGCTAGCTGGCTGGTTTGAAGGTCATTTAGAGCCTCACAAGCCAAACACTGACCACCTGCTTTATGTTTCCTGTGAAAATTATATTTTTCTTCATCTTGACATTTCATTGGATGGTCTTCTTCTTCATTTGGCTGCTCCCTTTAGAAGTTTCCACGGTGGATCATCTGCCCCCATATCTCTCTCTAACCCAAGCATCGCCTTCGGTCACACCAACCTTCTGCGTGTCCGTGAATCCTCTGTCCAAACCATCTCTAACTTTGTCTCCAAAACACTAACCTGAGCTCTCCCTCTGACATACTTACATCTAATCCTCAGCCAAAGAAAATATAAACATTTTTAAGTCTGTCACTTCCAGCTTTGCCTCTTTTCATTGGATAGGCAATATAAATCTTGCATCTCCACTCCAAAAGAGACCGTTTCACTTTGAGGGTCGTAGACACGTTGTCAATTTGTCCACAAAAGTGTATCTGGACAGGCATCAGTGGGGGGTCTTGCGTCATACCAGAACTGACGATAACCATGATATTAGAAAATGAAACGCTGATTTGATGTTAATAATACCGTTATGATAATTATTGCTCTTATGGCACTCTCTCCCTATGTATTATGAGTGTGAATCACTTGCAGAAATGAAATAAAATAGAGAATAAAAAACATTAAAGGTGACTCATCTGAGGAAAATGTTGTTATCATGCTACACGAGAAAATCTGATATTCTGATATTGCCCTGCTAGCAGCTGTTGTTTGTTATGAGAAAAGTGAACGAGTCTTGCTGTTTTGCTGACCCTTAGACAGACTTAAGAGCTGCGTGTCTGCATTATTTAACCAACATCTCAAAGTTGAATTATGTGTTGAATATGTTGCAGTGCTATTGTGGGACTGGACAACCTGTGGTGGAAAGAAAGAAAGAGGCTTTTTTTGGTAGTCTCTCAATAAAGACTCAGTAAACGTTCCTTTTTTTTTGGGTTGAGCTTTAAAATTGAAAGGTTTTCATACTTCTATTACTCATAGTTACCAAGTAAATTTACAGGCACAATAAAACTGACTTACTTATTTCAAAAACGCAGATGTACAAAAAAAAAGGTTACGTGCCACGTGGAATTTAATAAGCCCGACCACGTTTTGAATGTACGATACAAAAGGCCTCACAAAAAGTTAACACATCTCTTTAAATGCACTTCATTCCTCATAAAACAAGTCTTCCCCTGAATAAAATGGTAGATGAAATCAAACCAATCATGTGGAAATGCATTTGAAGGCCACAAAACCTTGCTAAACTGCACAA
>VOQK01028218.1:68329-93247 GCA_015052645.1 Benitochromis conjunctus
ATTAGACAGACAGTGTAAACAGCACACAATAAATCAGGTCCTCTGCACCATGTAGTGACTGAACAGAGTTGGGCAGAAACAATGCTTCTGTAAGCCCAGACTGCAGTCTTCTGATTCAGAAAGAAGAAGATGGGAACAAAATAATCGTTCACACTCTCAAGTGTCAATAATTTACGATGTCTTTGTGCTAATGTTTGGAAACGAAAAAGCAAATTAATTACATTTCAGCAGTTTTCACTATTTTAATATTACAATTTAACCTCAACACTAGAAGTTCACTTTGAGTACCAAATTGATGGCCACCTAAGCTAAAAGCTAATTTGTTTAATAGCATTGTGGACGCACTTTAATGTTATAGACAAAAAGCAGTTTAAACATAATAGTTTATATCATGTTGAATGCTGGTTTCAAAAACGTAGGTCTTTGAACACGACCCATAGAAATCAGGAGTTTGGTGGGAGTCCCACCACCGTGTGTGCTCAGATTGAAATTCATAAATACAATTAAGTTCAATATAGCTGTTGATAATGACATCAAGACAGCCAGCGTTAATATACTGCAGGTTGCAAGACCGACAGGAAAGTATGAATGTGACAAGTCTGTTACTGAATTCGGGATCCTGGACAGTACTGATACTATGATCAGGATAAAGATATGACTTATTTGAAAACCAGGTTTCTGCAAAAAAAAATGGAAAGTTATAAAACATAGTTTCGGAGCTGTACTGAAACGGGTTTAATCCAGACCAAGTGGACTGAAACAAGCAAATTTAATGATGAAAAAAAAAATGATTACCAGACTCCTGATTTTGTGTGATTATAGGCAAGAACCCATGCAAGTACTGAAACATACGAGGTGTGCTCAACTTGATGAGGCTTAACCAGGCTATATGATAATGTTAACTGCGTGTATTTTATCCCGTACATGCCCAGGTGTGACATGTGTAGCTCAATAGTTTGTGTCTAAATGCTACGTTTCTGAATGCCTTAATTCATCAAAGAGATCATATTTTTAAATGTAAATTGATAGTTGATATATGACAGTTGTAAAACTAACAGCGTGTCATAAGCACCTTTGTCCTCCAACTGTTTGGCCAAAAATCTTTTCATCATATTTTTTCACCTCTTCAAAAAAACAACAACAAACTTTTATGGACAATAAACGAGTGACTTTGGTTTGAATATTATTTGCATTATTTTAAATAAACTGAATCATTCAGTGGATCAGTGTGAACCTAATAAACAGTTAATAATGCATGTGGCTCTTTTCTGTAATAATATATTGAATTTGTGTTGTTTTAAAGGTCAGTCCTCGCAGTAAGAAATGTAAGGAAGTAAGCAGTATGTTATGTGTCTTTTAATATACCCAGTTGATTATTGTTAACATCTTTTATTGTTGTTAACAGTTTGTCTTCTCTATGATAATTATGATCAACCACAGCGCCTAGAAGCAGAAATACTCACTGAGGTGGTTTTATAATCTTGGTGGAGAGCACTGTGTATGACCTCCTGTGTTGTTTAGCAGTGTTGAGTTGACTTTAAAGGTTGCAGCGTGTGATTGATATAATTTTTGTTGTTGTTGATCTTTCCCATACTTTGCCACCTGTGTGTAAATTGTGTTTATGACACATGATGATTTGTTGTTTGTCTTAATATTAAAGGGTACACGCCTTCGTTTCTCCAACTAGTGTGGTCCTGGCTGTGCAGTATATTTAAAGCCGAATGTTTCCCTTCATGCTCTATTTTAACAGCCAATACTAAAAGAAAATGGCAAAAACGGTTACAACATCAAGGCCAGCTGAGTAGTTGACAAAACAAAGAGCAACTTACAAGAGATGGCAAAAGTTTTAAAATGGGTAGTTTCTCTGTGGGGATGAAGTTCGCCTTTGTTGTTTGATACGCCTTTGAAACCCGTGACAAATGCCCTCGCATCAGAAATCTCACAACCAGAATACACAGGAAATAGCCTAGATATGGCGTTGTTGAGTGGGAAAGGATTGTTTTTGAAAATAACATTTTTTCCACGCTATTGTCCCCCACCTCCAACCCAGTAGCACATAATGGCAGACAATGTTTTGAGTTGATGCACCCTCTGGGCAGCCACAGACTGTGCAGCATTGGTTATAAACTGAATTATGAGTAATATTCAGGCTGTGACTGGCCGCAAATGTTTACTCAGGCTGGAAAGTGTAACACAGTATAATACCTTAAGTTTGCTTTATGAAAAGACTATAAATTCATGTATTTCACTGGGGATGAACAGTATCATGAAAAGATGTTGCTTTTATTGTTTTATCAAGCATTTCATGCAAGGTGATGGAAATTTTGTCTTTGTGCATACGTCCCTCTATACACATATGATCATGTGCACACGCCAGCCTCCAAAAATGGATTAATCACAGTTATTGGAGACTGGAAACGGCAATAAATGCTGCTGAAAGCTGTCGAGAAACCCCCAGTTATGTTTATACAGCAAATTTGTGCATATTAGAAATGGATAAAAAGCAATGAATTCAATTAGATAGGTTAAAGCAAAACTGCCAAACATTTGGCAATTTTTAGGTTCTCAAACGTGAGGATCGCACTCATGTCTACGTTAAGTATAATGGTAAAGTCAATGATTTAAATAGCTATACTCCTGAAAGTGTTTAGAAGACAAGTCTTTTTGATTTCCTTTTTCCATTTCGTAAAACTGTTTTCTCACTTTTAATGAACAGAATTATATTCAAGTAGAAAAATCACCTGATTAGTCTACAATAACAATTTTGTCTGTTTGTGTGATTTTATTGTTATTTATTCCTCCATTTGTACCAGGGGAAAAGGAATATAAAGAAATGCTCTTTATAATAAATCAAAAAAGTCATTCCACTCTCAGTGTCTTTGAAGGGTTAGGTTAATATAATCCTATTTGTTGATTTGAAGTTGAAGTTTTGCAAGGCTTGAAGTGGCATATAATGATAATAAGATATTTATAATGAGATAATGATGTATCAGCGAGAGTATCGGTGCATCTCTATTTTAAATAAATATTTTATCATTTTCAAATTAAATGAAGATGAATGTGTTTCCATGTTCTCATCGTCTCATTCAGCTTTTAGGAATTCATGCAAAAACGAATAATTAGCAGCAATTTGTTGATCGCCTGTTACAACTGTATTATGATAAGTGATAAAGTCCAATTCTAATCAGTTTTAAAAAAAAACAGTAAACATGGATGTCACAATACTAGAAATTGAGTAGTTTCTATACCAAATGTATTAAATGATTCTCAATGCCTGGTTAGATACCATGGTGAATATAAAAACAAAATTATTTGTCCATTTACTTAAACATAAACTCCTTTTATTAGAAGTCATTTCAAATTATGTTGGCGGTGACTTGCAGCCTCTGTACGTACACAGACTATGATATCTATTTTATTTTTATTATTTTTATCTTCAGAGAAGCACAGGTAAATTCACTGACCATCAAGTGATTTTGCTTACATTATTCATATCACGCCTTTGTGTGCATGCATGCAAACAAATGATGCAAATCAGGGGTGCTCCATAGAGCCCCTAGTGGTCAAAAACTAAATAAGGCACCTTTAAAGATGTAACGTTGGATGAATAGGAAGTTTTGTCATATTTTGTAGAACTTGTTTCATAAAAATCAGATTTTAATATACAACGTCTGGGTAGGTGGAGATTTAGGATATTTCTGTTCACTGCAGTGATGATGTGGGGGCTTTTAGGGAACAGGAATAACAGTTGGAAAATATTATTAAGAGACTGCTTTCTTCACCAGGAGGAGGACAGCGAGGAGGAGCCCAAGCTCAAGTATGAGAGGCTCTCCAACGGGATGACAGAAATTCTCCAGAACGATGCAGCCAGCTGTATGACCGTCCATGACAAGGTAGAGGTTATGATCCACCACCCGCAGGGGCATTTCCGTGTCAGGTTCACCCATCTCACACAGACATTTCACATTGTTTAGGTACACATTTGAGAGATGTCAGCTTCAAAGTTGGATTTCTTCCCTTCTGTTGAATCTATAAAGGCAGACCCATTATTTTCTCACCTTCCCCTGCTTTTCCCTCTCAGGGAGGTGAATCAGAAGGCATCAGGCACCATTGTTTTCTCCTCTTTTTATTCCCACTCTTACATATTTTTTGCTCCTCGTCTCCCTTTGTTTTTTAAGAGGGCCACTCTCGGCGAGATGGTTAATCATCGTGGCACCAGCGGCACACTTGCACGCCTGAGCAGAGCAAAAGTCATACCCAGTTATGTCTCCTCACCTGATGTTTTATTAACCGCTATTGATGTTCGTGTATTTATTTGTACTTTGAGGATTCATTCCCCCTTTTTTTTTTTTTTCTTTTAACCTAAAAACAGCAACTGTGCCACAGAGAGAGAGACTGCTTTGTTGAAAATTTAAATTTGATCTGACTTCTCTTTCTTCTTGGGATTTCTATGCTTATGTACATTTTTGCCATCCAGCTACCTGTGTGGTCACACCACCACCACCACCACCCTCCCCCACCCTCCTCTTCTGTGGCAAACTCCCACAGCCCTAAAAGCCACCGACAGCACATACTGCCTTATGTTGCCTCATATTTTAAGTGTCTGAATCGGAATTTCATTTGAACAATTCCATTCTGATAAATCCCTTTAAAAGTCGCTCCGCCTCACAAGGTTGAACCCTTTATTTATTTATTTTTGGTTATTTTATTTGGGGAGATTGCAGGGGCTCTGTCTGACATGCTCAGCTGTGCCTGTAAATATAAGCATTTCATTATAGACTGCACTGAAGCATGCTGGCTTCGCCGCACATCCACATGCTGGTCTAGAAGGGAGGGGGATTAGGAGGAGGGCGTGGAGCAGGGGCTGGGGTGGAAGAACACACACTTAATCTAATGCCAAAGCCCCCGGTTTCTATAATTTTTTTGTCCCAGTGGACTCGTGTACACACTCGCACGCACACATACATATGCACACGTGCGCTTCTGCCCAAGCACAAAACACGGAAACCAGTTGCTGCTCAGTAGAAATAATAGCCTTGTGCTGGGCAGGGAGGTGATTGGGTTGCATGGGAAGAAGTCAGATGTACAGTGCATTTATTATGCTTAAGCATTTTAATTTGAGGGGAAAAAAATGCCATTTCACACTGTCTGCTTTAATAAATAGGGCTTTTCCACCCCCTGCAATTTCACAGTTTTGCCTCCAAGCCCACCCAATCCCCACTTTGCCCATGCCACTGCAGATCCAGGAAATATTTTTTTATCCTCTCCCACAGCCGTCATAAACACAAGATTTTTTTTTTCTGGAAAATCTGGAATTGATTTCAGGTGCCTTCTGGTTTAATTTACATTACATTTGTCTCCTTTCAGTTTCTTGCCTTAGGTACTCATTTTGGAAAGGTCTTCCTGTTGGACATCCAAGGAAATATTACTCAGAAGTTTGAAATTGTGAGTACATTAAAATGCTTTGAGTTACGTTAACCAATTACTTGCATGTAAATACATTTTTTTAGCCTTTTTAGCTCGGTGGATGCAATGAGTGTCTGCTGTTTCATTATGTTACTAACTACATTGTATTGTTGTCCTGACATGTTTGTCAGTTAGCAGTCATAGTCCCGAGAGGAAAAGTTTTAATAACGCTGATATTTCTGTAACGTTAACCTTTCATCCAGTGATGTCATCAGTTAGAAATGTGAATTTACTTACTGTATAACTAAATATCTGCAAAATCAAAGTGATACTCATCTGCTGCACTTTGAATTCAATTCTGCTTTTACTCCAAAACATACTAAAAACATGAAATAAAGAAAAAGAGTAAAAAAACAAACAGACAAAACGGGTCACAGGGCAAGCACCATAGCCTGTATATTAAAGATGGGCAAAGTCACTTTGACGTCACCTTTTGGTTCGTGAAGTCTGATTTTTGAAGCCTCAACCTGAGCATTTTGGATATTGCCATTTTATACTTAATATATAGTACTGCATTACATTTACTGTGCTGGTTACAGCATCCCTTCATATCCTACATATTAGCATACGAAAGCCTGTTTTTGCCAATGAAAAAATATTTTTTGCCAGGCTGAGCCAAGTCAAAATTTCAGGTTATTATCTCAAATTTAACCTTATTTCATCAGAAGTTTGAATTAGTAAATTGAAGAAAAAAAATTGTGACAACAAAATATTTTTTTGGATTAGTGGAAACAAGATTGCATATAGTTTGACCTACACGTTGCAGTGATGCAGACCTCAACATTTGTAATTGGTCTGTTTGGTACTAATATCTAGTATAAACACAGTATGTTGATTAGCACAAGGATAATACCTGTGTGAAACAAAATTTAATAGGTTGTTCTTGCTCATTATGCTAATAAAATAGCTAGTTTCCTGCCAGTGTAGACAGCTGTTTTATAACCAGCTCAGCATATAGACTGAAGTCTTTAGTCCTTGATGCATTTTCTAACTTGTTGCAGCTCCAACATGTAGTACTAGCTCGAACATGATCAGCTCAGTTTCAGTCCTGAGTGATGCACACCAGCGCACATGGACATGTAATGCAGAGTAATCGAGTACCCTGCACACTTGTTAATCACAAAATAAGCCCGCCCTTCTTTTTTATCATTTTAGACTCTGAGAGGAGCCAGAGTTTACAGAAGAACATCATTAGCTAATAAATAAGATTGAAAACTGACAAATTAGACCAAGAAAGTGTTTACTGAGGTCACAGTTCAATGAAGCCGAGGACTAACATTTTTAGCCATTGTTTTTAGTCCTGCTGTCTTTAGAAACTGTATTTTGTTAAATGAATGACGCAGAAAGCCTCAGTAGTGAGACAGGCAGTGTTGTGGTCAAGACTGATACTGCTGTCAAATCATTGAAGGTCTAAGTGGAGTATGTATGGAATCATAATTTCATGGTAAAGCTAAACACTGAGTCGAAAATCCCAACTGGCTGATGAGATACCCAAAGAGGTTTTTTTTTTTTTTTTCTTCATTGTAAAAATGCAATTCTCCTCCTGACTGATGAAACTTTTATATTCCTGAAAAAATACCTAACAGTCAACAGTGTTAACTCAGGCCCTGCAGACAAAATAATACAGTTTAGATCCCATGTGGAAGCAAAAGGAGATATTTTGAGATTTCACGTAGTACCCCGAAGGAAGATTTCACACCCAGAAATGAGCTTGCCTCTCTCTAATTTACTCCTACTATTTTACTACATTACTTCCACTGATCTGGAGGGAATGAACTCTGAACAATAATTTAATTTACAAGTCAAAAGCCAAAACCAAACCAAACAAAAACTCAGTAATCAGGGCTGATTTGGTAGGCAGGGAGGAGTGGGTTTACATTACTGTACCTGCATTCGTGTTTCCAAATGTCGTTCTCCTGCTGAGCATGTTGATTCAAGTGCTACTTACCAGAGGAACTTACTGCCAGTTTAAAAAAAAAAAAAAAAATCATAACCTGAAACAGGGAGGTTGTTTCACAGAACAGGAGAGACACAGCTGTGCTCTAGCTGTTGGATTTAATATGATTACCAAATAGCTGAAGCTACTGCTTTGGAAAAATTGGAAATCTATGATAACAAAACAACTTCTTTCCTCTTCGAGTCTACACCGAGGCACCGTCTTCACTTTAGGGACGTTTTTAAAGTAACATTTGCTGTAATTTATGCCATTTAGTTGATCCTTTTATCTTAAGAGCCCTAAATTTAAAAGCATCCGCAGCAGAGGGACCCCTAACATTTTCAGTATTAATGCACTCTCTATGCATTGACACATATGGGACCATGCATCCATTGCCTTTTTTTCTTTTTCCTGGCATTTCACTTAGTTGGGGTAAAATGTCAGCTAGCAACATTTGGCCATCCACTATGATACTCGCCCACCTCTTTAAAAAAACGATGCCGTGATATTGTGTCTCCGCAGAGTTCAGTGAAGATCAACCAGATCAGTCTGGATGAAAGTGGAGAGCATGTGGGCATCTGCTCCGAGGATGGGAAGGTGAGATCTCTCCACTCATCACCGCTGGCTACTGATCCCTGGGCCTGCAGCAAAAAATAAAATCACCAATCAGTGCTTCTCATCTTTTATAATTCATCCTCTGATTCGTATAAACTCGCCTTATCAGCCTGAAACTTTATCATAATGATTTGGAACTCGCGGCGAATTTTTAGACGGCACTTCCTCCGCACTCGGAGCATTAACCTGGAGTTTTATCTTCTCCATATCTACACATAAGCCCCATATTTTTTTCATGATGCGGGAATTTATAAAAAGCTTGTAACATTTTTGAAGAGTGGCGAGGGGTGGGAGGGAAGGATTGCACTCAGATCCGTTGAGCTGTCAGTCAGCCATCAGCTCGTCTATGGATACCCTCTCCATGTTCTCCACCTTGCTGTTATCTTGTCTCTTCTCATCATTACCACCATCCTTCATGGATTTTGCAGTCAAGATATGCTCTCTGATATCGCCCTCCCCCTGCTTCCAGCACTCTGGTGGCAAAAACAAGATCTTGTCGCGCAAAAAAAGTGGAGCAGACAATTAAAATCAATGCTATAGCAATTGTTTGCCCTCACCAATTCAGCTGGCTGATAATCCTTTGAAATCTAACTTAATCCTTAACCACTGCTGCGGTTCAAGAGACGAGATAGCATCAGAGTTTTATATTATTTCCCCATCTTTTTTTGGTGTTTGGGGGGGGGGGGCTTCAGGTAGAGAAAAAGTGGGCGTCATGTACTCTAATGGTACATTAAAGACTACTGTAGCCAACTGAGGTTGTGGTCAGTCCACGATTAGGATTTCTGCTGTAAACCCTGCAGGGTTCGAAGAATCAACTGGCCCCACTAATTGGTGACCCAGCGGAGAGGTAGGGAGCCAATCAAAAGTCTTTTCTGACCACACTTCCCCCCGCTGGCCTTAGATAGTTGCAGAGGCAGCAATTAAAGGAGAAATTTTGAGTTATTCACCTTTGCTTGCTGTTCTGCTGCACCGTCTCTGTTCCAGGTTCAAGTATTTGGCCTCTACACAAGAGAGGGCTTCCACGAGAACTTTGACTGTCCCATCAAAGTAAGTTTTTCTGCAGACTTGCACTGTTATAGGATAGAAAAGAAAACGAATAGATGTCGCTCTTCTAAACTGTTAAACGTTCTTCACAGGTGGTCGCATTACACCCTCAGTTCACCAGATCCAACTATAAGCAGTTTGTCACCGGGGGCAACAAGGTAGGTTTGAGTAGTACTTTTTACTCGTGCGCTTGTTACACGCAGTTTTTTTTTACCGCCATTTTCAAGACATTTCCTGCCGCAATAATGCATCCTGATTGTGTCCGGGTGAAACCGAATCCTGCACACCGTCTCGCTTTGGCTCGGCTGAGGGCGACACGCAGGCCTTTGTCTGGTGTGAAAGGCTCTTACTTTTCTGTCTTTTCGCTGGAGTGCTCTCGGGAGAGCTGCCCATTTTCACAAAGTGCTGTTCGCTCAACAGTGTTTGAAAGGCAATGCTTCACAAGCACAGCAAATAGATGTCATTATCAAGAGGGTACATAGTCTTAGGATTTCCGGGCGCATACGGTGATCTCTCTGTGGAAGTTGCCTCCGCTGGGTATGTCATCGCAGAAGGTGAAAAGCATATTAGACATTAGATTTGTCATTTTCAGTTTTTTTTTCCTTCGTCTTTGAGGTAAAGCCAGCTACCTACTACCGCTCGCCTATTACACTTCTACAAGCTGCACCGATGTGGCGCCATTGCACAAACCACCTATAAATAAAGTGTGCTGACATTTATACAACAAGGGCGAGGAAAAACTTTTACCACAAAACTCTATTGTTAGTGTTACTTTGCCATTTTCTTTCAATTGGCGCTGATTTCTCTCAGTTCCAAGTTGTGAAGGCCTCCACAAGTTGCCTGTGATGAAAATCAATACCCCTCAACGGGAGCCACATCCTGTCAAAGGAAATTCAATTTTGTTTCCCCAGTTCTTTTGTCAAATCATCTCTTTGTTGAGCAAACTGTTTATTAACATAGCCCAAATGTTGAATTAAAGAGCCTATACAAATTTCTCTCCGCCGCATTGGTAATAATATGCACTTTTGGGGGGCTTTTTGTATCACTTTATATAGTGAGAACCGCAACAATGCAGGGAATGTGAACGACTTTGTCCTCCACAGAAGGTGCGGTACAAGGCCTGAAAACTTAACTTAAGCTTTAATTCATGAAATAGCTCTCAGGGCCGTCAATGCCACATTGCATTGTGGTTAAAAACACACAAGCCACACACATCACTCAAAGCTCTCTGCGAGCTTTCATAGCTTTTTCGAGGCGGCACAAAAGTAAAGACGGTGCACGCAAGAAGTAATGAACTTACTCATTCGTGTATCTTACACCGTTATCACGGCGCCCTCAGTTAATGCAGTGTATCGGTGCTATAATGAGAAGGGTGTATTAAATCAGGACTGTACCGCAACACATTTTCAACACCATCTTCCCAAATGATCTCAGCCCTGCGGATGTTTAATGTTTTCGTCCACCAGTGACGCTGTTGAAGTTTCTCCCTCAGGTTGACTCACGTTGAGCCATCCATCTTTATTTTCTCTGTGCTTAAATGCTCCAAAGTGGAATTAAGTGTGCACGCGTGGAGGAAAATCAGGCTTTACTTCATGATTTTATCAGACATAGATAGCTTCCTAACCGCTCGTTCCAGTGTAATACACTGTTCATCTACTGCCCTCTGTAGGCTGGGCTGTGATATTGCACTCCTGAATTAAATGTCCTTATTTTTTCCCCCTTAAAGCTCCTTCTGTATGAGAGAAACTGGCTGAATCGCTGGAAGACTTCGGTTCTACATGAGGGCGAGGGATCAATCACTAATATCAAATGGAGAGCTAACCTGATTGCATGGGCCAACAATGTGGTGAGATCTCTGCGACAGTTAAACAAACCCCCGTTCTTCTGTATGCACGGCTTCATATGTAAAAATGCTGCTTGTTTACCTTCAGGGAGTAAAAATATATGACATCAGCACAAAGCAGAGGATCACCAATGTGTTGAGGGATAATGTGAGTTTGAGGCCCGACATGTACCCGTGCAGCCTGTGCTGGAAGGACAACACCACTCTCATTGTCGGCTGGGGTTCTTCCATTAAGGTTTGCTTTGTTTCCTGCTCGTGTTAATATTAATCACAGGCGCCGGCTGTGGCATGCGTTCAATCTAATCTTCTTATTTCTCTTCAGATTTGTGTCGTGAAAGAGCGAAATCCAACTGAAATGAGAGACCTGCCCAGCCGCTATGTGGAAATAGGTACAGAGCACCCCATTTGTCTTCCACATATGAGGCCACTGAAAAATGTGCACACTCTGAGTCACAGAGTTAATGAAATCTGTTCACTGAGTAATATTTTTGCATAAGTTAGAGATTGCATAGGTCTTCTGTGCCTTATCATGGGGTTACAATATTGATCGTCCTACTTAATCCTATATTATTGATTATTCTGCTGAGGAAAACTTCTGGCATTTATGTGCATCGTACTTTAACACATACCTCTCTACTGAGCGTTGTTGCAGACCAAGAACACCTTCTCATGGCAATACTTCTCTCCGATGCCAGCAGCCTCTCTTCAGTTTTATCTTCTCGGTTCTTTTGTCATCTCTTTGTAAATCAATTTTTTTTATTAACATGGCCCAAATGCTGAATTAAAGAACCGTCTCTTGGCGTCCTTGGTAATGTTAAGCGCCTTGAGATGACTGAAGTGAATTGGCGTTATATAAATTAAACTTAATTGAATTGAAACTGGAATATTAGGTACTTCTGTGGGGCTTTTTGTCTCAGTTTATATAGTGATGATGGTAAAAATTCAGGGAATGTGAATGACGTTGTTTCCCAAGGCCTGAAAACTTAAATTGCAGTTCATGCTCCGCTGGCAAGACAAAGGCTCACACTGCAAAAACTTTTCGCGACTGGCTTGGTTTTAAAGCTGGGGCTGATCGGGGTACAAAATATAGATATAAATATGATATTATGGGGAATTTCTAGCACATCAACTGAAGACGAAGGCAGTGTTTCAAGAAGAAAGGGTCCTGTTGTTCAGACTGATTTAGATAAATTGAAATGCCATTCGGGCTCAGTCTGTGCGTACTGTTAAGATGCAAAAACGAAGAAATGAAATCAATGGATTTCATCTCTCCTTTTTCTACTTTCTAAAATCTTTAACTGAGAAACAAAAAAATTTAATAGCTGCTTACTTTAGCAGTTGTAAAGCTAAAGGGTGTGTTATGCACGTATCCTTTTAAGTTCAATCGATGTATGAAAACAGAAGGACACTTGCGTATAACTACACAGTAATGCGAGACATTAAAGGGATGAAAGCTTTCACTTTGTTCTCCCTTTTTTCTTTTTACTCACTTTCTTTACACGCAGGATTATTGACGAGATGATCTTTTGTTTCTTTTAGTTTCTGCATTTGAGACCGAGTTTTTCATCTGTGGGCTGGCACCGCTGGCAGATCAGCTGGTCACCCTGTTCTTTGTGAAGGAGAACTCTGATCAAATGGTAACAGTAATTTTTTTAACATACAGTAAAGTCAATAAGTTGTTGGACAATTTTTTTCTGTGCATCTTTGCGTCTGTCTACCAAGACACTGGATTGTAAATGCAAGTGTCAAGATGAGATGGAACGGCATACTTTCAGCTTTAATTCAACTTTTGCAGAAAGGTTGAATTACTGTTTTATTCATAGTACCTAATTTTCAGAGGCTCAATAATGGAGTGACAGGGAGTTTCCTGGCCAGATGAGGCCTGTACCCCTCGTCACTCCGTGAGAAATTAAGCAGATAAAAGATCTGTAGTTGATTCCAAGTGTTGAACTTTTATTTGGTATCTTTTTACTGGAATTCTCAATATTGAGTCCAAATATGTGTCAGTGTACGTGGACGTCATTAGGCTGAAAAGGAAAAACTTTAGGAGTGACTAAATTAACGATCTGGTTCATTCTTAAAAAGAAGGAATCTACTGTCTGACTGAGCAACACCAAAAGGCTGAAAGACCACAGAAGACAACTAAAGTCGATGATGGCATAGTTATTTCTATGGTTATGAAAAAGAACGTGTAGTTGTCCAAAAACCTCAGTCGGATATAAAATCACTACATATGTTCGCAGGATGAGGAGTTATGTGCGCGGCCTCGCCTCGACATCATCCAGCCTCTCTCCGAGAGCTGCGAGGAGATCTCTTCAGACGCGCTGACGGTGCGCAACTTCCAGGACAACGAGTGCAGAGACTACCGCCTCGGTGAGACTATAAAATCCGCTCCCAGAGAAATGTCACGCTGCCTTTTACTGCAGCCTGATTTCATTATGCATCGATTATCAAATGTCAGCTGTAATGTGGGAGTACGGAGAGGAATAAATGTATTTTCATCAACAGAGCATTCAGAGGGAGAGTCACTCTTCTATATCATCAGTCCCAAAGACATTGTAGTAGCAAAGGAGCGAGACCAGGACGACCATATTGATTGGCTGGTCCAAAAGAAGAAATACGAGGTTTGTGTTGTTGAATTTCATGAGTGTTGAAAAAGGTTAACGGCTGCAAGGTCAGAGTTTGATTTTGGGTCCTGATACTGCGCTTTTGACCGTGACATTAGGAGGCGCTGATGGCCGCGGAGATTAGCTTCAAAAACATTAAGAGGCACGACGTTCAGAAAATTGGAATGGAATACATCAACCACTTAGTGACCACGGGAGACTATGACAGTGCTGCGAGGTAAGTCCTGCATGTTTGCAGATGAGCAGTGTTTGCATGAGATATGTAAAGAACAAAATAATGTTTCAAAGAGCTCAACCAAAGAAAGTGCTTAAGTCCCTCAGTGACTAGTATATTGCTCTAAAAATTCTAGGTGATCCCATAGAAACTAAAGCTTTTTCCTAATTTGTGTGACCCTGACCTTTGACGTAGAGCTTGAAGCATTACATACTAAAATTGTGTATCTTTATTCATATCATTGGAGCAGAACTAACTGAAATCTTTGGTTCTAACAATGGTGAAGGTCAAATGGGGGTAATAACTAAAATTAATTAACATGGAAATGACCACTTATGATTTCTCTTGAAAGGACCAAATGTAAAAAGCAGAATCTTCTTTTTATCATTTTAATGATTTAGGTGTTTAAGTGTATTTATTTATTTACTTTTATCCAGGAAGTGTCAAAAGGTCCTTGGGAAAAACATGGAACTGTGGGAGAATGAAGTGTACAGGTTCAAGACTATTGGACAGCTCAAGGTAGGTTTTGATGGCTGTGCCTTGAAGGCATCACTATAGTGGTTATAAAGTTGCAATGAAGTGCGACGCTTGCCCTCTGGAACGTTGTGTCTCTTATGCTGTATTTGTTTTAGGCCATCAGTCAGTATTTGCCAAGAGGAGATCTGCGTCTCAGACCAGCCATTTATGAAATGATCCTTCATGAATTCCTGAAAACTGACTACGAGGTACGTTACACCCCCACCCTTCTGCAGTCTTGGCATGATTAACGTAGACGGCTGATAGTCTGTGCTGCTTTTTTCTGTAAAGGGTTTTGCCACCCTGATCCGGGAATGGCCGGGAGAACTTTATAATAACATGGCCATCGTTCAAGCTGTCACTGATCACCTGAAGAGGGATCCAACCAACAGCACGCTGCTCACCACGCTGGCTGAGTTGTGAGTGGTCTTGACTTGTACATTACTTCACCACTTAAGCATGTATGAGTGAAATTAATTAAATAAAAGATTGCATTATTTTTACCTTCGGCACGGGGGTCATGTTTTTGGGAGTGATTGCTTGCGTGTCATTCAGTCTGTAAACACAATGAATTCTGATAAAACTTTGTAAGGGTGTAGACTGAAGTAATGTTAACAATCCATTAACATTTGGCTTACATCCACCAAGCTCTTTAAGGTCAACTTAAGGAT
This sequence comes from Benitochromis conjunctus, assembly GCA_015052645.1. Taxonomy (NCBI): domain Eukaryota; kingdom Metazoa; phylum Chordata; class Actinopteri; order Cichliformes; family Cichlidae; genus Benitochromis; species Benitochromis conjunctus. The sequence continues at coordinate 83,262 of VOQK01028218.1, forward strand.
TTATCAGACTGAAATTGACAAAAAAGCGGTATAACTTAGAAACTGTGATTGTTACGCGTGTGCTGTGTTTTGTCAACATATACAAAGTACCATATGAAGATTTGACATGACATGATATTTTAAATCTTTAAAATATCACTTTTGACCTCTGACCTTTTCTTCAAGGTTGATCTGAAGGTCAACGTGATCATAATGCTATACAGCGCTATTTAAAACTATATTTTTTACTGCCATTGTTTTGTATTAACAACATATAGTATAAGGAATGATATATGGGGATTGTAAATATAATCTTATTTTGGACCTCTGACCTCTTCTTCAAGGTCAAATAAAGTGAAATTTTCCAAAAAAGTCTTTTATCTTTAACTTTGCTTAAAATCCTACTGCCTTTGTTTATATTGGCAACATTTAGGAAATGATACTGGTATATGGGGATTCTAAATATCATGTTAAATTTGTTGTGAGTTGATGATGCATGTTGAGTTGCTGGTGTTCGATGCTGTTTCAGGTACACCTACGACCAGCGATACGACAGAGCCTTAGAAATCTACCTTAGACTGAGGCACAAAGATGTTTACCAGCTGATCCACAAACACAACCTTTTCTCTTCCATCGAGGACAAGATCGTACTCCTCATGGACTTTGACAAAGAGGTAAAAAGTCATCACCGACTGAAGCGCCCTTCATTGATTATGTATATATGTTGTTCTTATACATTTAAACCATTTAAACTGTATGACTGTTTCTGTTGTCAGAAAGCTGTTGACATGCTTCTCGATAATGAAGACAAGATTTCAGTAAGTACCCCTGAAGTCTTTGAATCTACTTTATCTTCCTGATTTAAACAAATACTTCTAAGTGATGGATTTTGTTTTGATTCCCAACAGATAGACAAGGTGGTGGAAGAACTAGCAGACAGGCCTGAACTTCTGCATGTGGTGAGTTAAATTTGAGCACCTTAGGTCACTGAATTCAACACAGATGTTATAACGCAGGGAGTTTGACCAGCCTTTTGCCCACAGTACCTCCACAAACTGTTCAAGCGGGACCATCACAAAGGCCAAAAGTACCACGAGAGACAGATAGGCCTGTATGCCGAATACGACCGGCCAAATCTCCTACCTTTCCTGAGAGATAGCACCCACTGCCCTCTTGAAAAGGTACATGTCATCCAATCATAAATTCACATCTTTAGAAGTGAAGTTCGGTAACATAAATCATTTTGTCGTCCTCCTCAGGCTCTTGAGATTTGCCAGCAGAGAAATTTTGTGGAGGAAACCGTTTTCCTGCTCAGTAAGTGTTGATTAAGGATTAAGGTTCATACTCTTATTTGAAATGATAAGGAAGAACCTAATCAGACGTGATTCTTTCAGGCAGGATGGGAAACTGTAGACGAGCCTTGCAGATGATCATGGAGGAGCTGGCCGATGTTGACAAAGCCATAGAGTTTGCTAAGGACCAGGATGACGCAGAGCTGTGGGATGATCTCATCTCTTACTCTATTGACAAACCACGTATGTCACCAAATCTCCTTTCGAGTCAGTCATGGTCAAACTTGTGCATCAATAAATCTGAACTTCATTTATCTCTTGCTTTTTACTTTATTTGATCCAGCATTCATCACCGGTCTCCTCAATAATATTGGTACTCACGTTGATCCCATTCTGCTCATCCGACGCATAAAGGAAGGCATGGAGATCCCAAACCTCAGAGATTCCCTCGTGAAAATCCTTCATGACTACAATCTACAGGTCAGACATGCGTCCCGGAGATCAGCGTGAAATTTATCTTTAAGAAACCAAAAATAATTTCCACACCCTTCAGCCCGTGGGTCACATAGAGCCCAGTTTTATTTCAAGTGGGTGAGACCAGTCAAACCTTTGAATAATGGCAAACTGAAAAATAGACCAAACTATATTTTCCTTTTTTAGTTTAAATAAGTGAAGTTTTATATGACAGATGAGAGCAAGATTGTTCTTATTGGCGCAGACAGTTTGTGAGACGACCCCAAACACTGAATATAAGCCACAGTACACTGTGAAGACTGTAAAACATGGAGGGGTAAGCATAATGGTTTGGGGATGTTTCTCATACTTTGGAGTGGGGCCCATTTATCGCATAACAGGCACTATGGACCAGTTTTAGTACCTAAAAATACTGGAAGAGGTCATGTTGTCTTATGCTTAAATGCCCTTAAAATGGGTGTTTCAGCAGGACAACGACCCCAAACACACCAGCAAGCAGGCAACATCCTGGTGACAGACCGGGAAGATGTCATGTCTCATGATGTCATGAAGTGGCCAGACCAATCCCCAGACCTCAATCCGATTGAGAATTTGTGGAGTGACCTCAAAAGTTCTGTTTTTGATGCAAAACTCAAGAATGCAGAAAATCTGTGGAAAGTAGTCCAGTCAGCTTAGGCTGCAATTTCTGTTTGCAGGTGTCAAATGTTAGTTGACTCCATGCCACACAGATGTAAAGCAGTGATCAGAAATAATGGTTATACAACTAAATATTAGTTCAGTGCTTAAAGGAAAAGCAAAATCCTCATTTCATTCTCAGTTTATACTGTAAATATTCCAGTTTGTAAATGAAAAATGCAGACACTGCCATTTTTTTTTTAACAACATAATATTCTCCATTTTCAGTAAGAAAAGAAAAGATAAATAGTTTGTGTTTTCGTTTGGGATTGAATGTGCACGGCTCCCAGTGCCTTTGTATATATGAAAATAAATGCTATTAGGAACATGGCACTTTCCCTCTGTTGTTTTAAACACACTGCTATTACTTTGCACATAACTGTATACCCAGTATAAAGAGATGTAAAACCAGAGAGATTAAATATGTCTGAGTTAAGGTGCAGGCGTAGTCATCGGAGGTTTTAATAAACTGTCATGTAACTGTCTGACTGCAGACCTGTGAATAAGTACAGCTTGTACCTTTCGGGGGGTCGGGGCTTTGAGTGGGCCAATGCAACACCTTGATCCTTTTCTTTTTCAGCCATTCTCTTGTAGATTTGTTGCTATGCTTGGGATCATTGTCCTGTTGCATGACCCAGTTTCAGTTGAGCTTCAGCTATCGGACAGTTGGCCTCACATTTGACTTTAGAATACTTTGGTTTACAGATGAGTTCATGGTCAAACAATGACTGCAAGGTGCCCATGACCTGTGGTTGCAAAACAAAACATGACATTTTTGCCAAAACATGGTGCTGTGCATTATGACCATACATCTCCACTTTGGTCTCATCTATCCAAAGGACTTTGTTCCACAAGTGTTTGTTCAGATCCAAATTTGCAAGCCAAAGCTATACTGTCATGTTCCAATTAGCGAGAAGAGGCTTTCTCCTGTCATCCAGTCTAAACAAGCCATACTTTTATGAACATTTAACGCTCTGACAGAGGCCTGTAGAGTCTGAGATGTAGATCTTGGGTTTTTTGCTATTCCTCTGTGCTCTGTGAAGCGAATTTGCTGGGACGTCCACTCCTGGGGAGATTAGCAGCTGTATGAATGTTTTCCACTTCTGAAAGTTTTTCTCACAGTAGAATGAAGAACCTCAAATTGTTTGGAAATTGGTTTATAACCCTTCCCACACTGAAATTTAAGGTCATTGTTGATGTCTTTCCTCCTTGGCATTAAGTTACATTAAGCATTGACACACCTGAATGCTCCAGACCAGCAAACTGCCCAAACTTCTGCTTCTATAGATATGCTCACACTCACCAATGATCAGTTAATCAAGTGAGTTTGATTAGCAGCACCTGGCTGCTCCTAATTCAGTAAAGATGTACTTTCTTTTTCATATGACTATACTTTAACGAGAATTTTATATTACCCAACTCTGCATCACATTTCTGTACCTCTTATCCTGTTTGTTGACAGCTCTTTTGATTTCTTGTTTCCAAGATTCTTTTAAGGGAAGGCTGCAAAAAGATCCTGGTGGCCGACTCCCTCTCCCTGCTCCAGAAGATGCATCGAACACAGATGAGAGGCGTCAGGGTTGATGGTGGGTGCGCTTTGGTGTTCGTGCAGCTCCTTTTCAGATTAGCTATATTAAAATGGACTTTTAAAAATGTTGCTGGTTTTCTTTTCAGAGGAGAACATTTGTGAGTCATGTCATGCTACAATTTTACCCTCAGGTGAGTCATATAATGTAGGTGTATTCATCTGTTTTTAATGTTGTATTGCATTTAAAAACTCTTCTTCACCAATTTTTGCTACGTGTGTTTCAGACATGGCCAAAACCTTCAACGTGGTGGTGTTTCACTGCAGGCACATGTTTCATAAGGAGTGTTTGCCATCTCCAGGGACAGTAAGTGACATCTCTATAGGCTGTATCTTTACACATTGGTGCTGGGGTATTTTATCTGAGAAGCTCAAATATAGCTTCTTCTAACTTTTCTCTCTTTCCTTTCTCAGATTCCCGGGTTGCAGTTTTGTAACATCTGCAGTGCGAAGAGGCGAGGGCCGGGAAGCGGAATACTTGAAATGAAAAAGTAATGAAAGGTGTACTTGCAGTCTTATTACTGAACTCTCATGTCACCTCAGCGCATTGATCAATAAATATCACTTCCCTTCAGTCACCCTATTCAAACTTGCAAAAAACATAAATATTTATGTTTGGCTGTCTCTGTACATTTACATCTAATAACTGCTTGCTTCTAATGTGTGTGTGATAACCTGTATGAAAATTAAAATGGAATAAAGCTGTTTGTGGTTTGTGTCTGATAATTATACACCTCTTTGTTAAAATCCACTTCAAGCTAATTGGGTAAAAATTTATTCAAAGGTAGAAGGTGGCTGCCCCTCCCTGAGCTTGATTCTGCAGGTGGTTTCTTCCTGTTAAAAGGGAGTTTTTCCTTCCCACTGTCGCCAAGTGCTTGCTCAAAGGCCTTGAGCTGAGTGCTGTTGTGATTTGGCACTACATAAATAGAGCTGAATTGAAAAATGGAGTTTAAAATGTTATCAAAGCTCCAATAAATAAGCTCAATGAGGGAAAAAAAAAAAAGCTCTTTACTGATTGACAGTTTGTACTGTATTTCAGCCTGAATACACTGAATCATTTGTGATATCTGGCGGTTACGTTTTTGGATGGATATTTTTATGAAATGGCAGCTGCACTTTCAGGTTTAGTTTAGTTTTTTTTGTTTTTGATTGGGTTTTTTTTTTGTTTTGTTACAATATTATGTATTTAAAGAAAACCAGACTCTTCTCTTCAAAGCATTCCTCCACCTATCCAGCCTCTAATCCACCTTCTCCCTACTCTCACTACACATCACAATATTGTACACAGATACTCCTCCCCGATGTCATCTGTCAGCCTGTTCATCGCTATTGCAAACCAGAAGGAGCTCAGAGCAAATCCCTGATTTAATCCCACCTGCATCTTGAACCAATGTCTTGCTGCACTCGGCTCATAAACTTTATCCCTCCGTACTACAGTTCAGCACTTCACTTTTGTTCTTGTAAACCAGTACCAGCATACTCAAAGTGTTCTCAGGTGTCATCTTGCTCTCCAAGATTGCATTAATCAATTAAGTTTGGGGTGGGGAAAGCTCAGTAGGTAGAGCGGTCACCCCTTGATCGGCAGGTCGGGGGTTCGAATCCACCCAACGGTTACCCTGAGGTACCCTTGAGCACGGTACCATCTCTACACACTGCTCCCCGGGCTCTGGATTGTTAGCTGCCCACTGCTTCACTGAGTGAACGGGTTCAATGCAGAGAGCACATTTCGTTGCCTTGCACTGTGACAATGTGCAATGACAATAAAGCTGGTGTTGCTTTCTTTCTTTTTCTTTCCTTCCAAAGCTAAATGTTATATCATTTAACATTCATTCTGAGACTTAAATAGTGTGAGGGTGCTATAATATTCTACAGACACACAGAGCTGCAGTTCTCATTGAGCTGTTTTGCGGTTATTCCTGCATTTGTAAAATACAATATTTCAAAAATGCAGCTCGAGGTCCGTCTAAGTGGAGCCCTGGGAAATTTTACAGTATGGGTAAACTCGCCCTTTCATGTGTCACAACACGGTATGCTTCAGGTTTGTTTTCCTGCAGCTTCTCCGTCTCCCTTGTTGTGCGCAGCTAATGCTGCTGTATGGCTGTGCTGTGTGAGAAGTTGTTAACACTGTTATTCCTAACACAGATGAAGGCCGCGCGGCTAGTTGCTCATAGCCCCGAAGCTTCTGCGGCATCCTGAGGGACCAAAGCCAAGCAACCATCACATGACCGGCAGCATTAACTCCTAACACCTGTGGGAAGGAACAAAATAGCCTCGCAGCGGTTAAATATGAGGGGCGATAAGCCTTGTGACTTTGTACTGATCAGTGACATTCCCCTCTTCTTACATGTGTTTTGTGTTGTGAAATGTTAGACCTTAAACCATGATGAAAATCACCCGTACTGAGTAATTCTGTCAAGCTGAGCCTAATGCAGGTAAAGGAAATAACATAGATAAGGAATAGCACTCGCGATTCCAGTGTGCCTTCCCCTCTCTCATGCAGGCTGTGAAAAGCCACAAACTGATGCAGACCTGGCCAAGTCACAGCAGAAATGTAAAACACACCAGTAAACAATCTTAATGTCCAGTTTGTACCCAGCATCACTATTAAGTTGTTTGTTTATTGCGTGTTAATTCCAAAGAGATGCAGTGCAGTGGATTTGTCTAGAGCTGCAGAAAAGAGCAATAAGGCATTCGGTCTCTAATGTGTTAATAATGTTCAAAGGGTTAGCTACTTCACTTAAACACCCTACAATCTATTTTCTCAGTTAAATCCTGTGATATCTCGTCACTTACTCCACCTCATAACAAAGGACTTCAATAGAATTTGGCTTATGCTCCACTGAAACACTTCTTTAAAGGCTATATTGATTGATACAGATGAAGTACCTCAGTAGAAAGTAGTCATGTGTATATAATATGGGAAGCTGATAAGTATCATTACTCTGCTGATAAGTAGGGAGAACATAGTGTTTCTGTAGCTATTACGGACTAAAAATCACAACAATGCGTCTTCTGCTGACCTTTAAAAAAATATCTCTTTAAAATCAAACAGACTTCTTCTGAAGAGGGTGGGTTCACCCTCAGAGATGGGGCGTGCAGCTCGGCTCACGGTAGAGCTGCTACTCCAGATCAAAGGAGCCGGTTGAGTTGGTTCAGATATCGGACTAGAATACCTGCCCACCAGGTGAGATGTTTTAGACGTATAGCAGATCCAGAGATGACTTGTGTGCAATGCCCCTGGAAGAGATGGCAGACGGCGCTGGGGAAAGGAGGTCAACCCTGTTTACACCTACATACTTGTGAACTGTAGGGTCATAAAACAAGGCGCAGACTTTGTCTGGCCCTTCACATTACTTTGCTATAGCCTTCACTGGTGTTATTAGAGCCTATTCTGTACCCCTTGCTGCTGATTAGATTACAGAGAACCACCTCAGTATATTTGATCAAAAGAAGGTGGAATCTGTTTCCCTTCACCTAACATGTTTTCACTTTCCACACCAGTTAGGTTATGTGTGTTGGTCCAAAGGCATTGCTAATGTGTGTGCATTGTGTGTTGCACTTGTAAATGTGGTACTGTGAACTGTATATGAGTAGTGAAGGTTATTAGGGACTCTCAGGGGGGCTAGGGACTCATTGAACTATATTGTGCATGCAAAAAGGCCTTCATCCAAAAACCACTTGGTCTCACCCAGGCTGTTTCAAGTAGAAGCACATGTCAGTTGCCTGTATGTGTTTTAGTGTGTGCACATTTGTGTACGGACTAATTCACATCACAGTGCTGCTCTGAATAAACAGAGGAAAAAATGCTGGGGGAAATTTGATTTAAATCTGACATATGGCCCCCGTTCCCAACAGAAAAGTCCAACTCTGATAACAGCATGGAATTCATTGGTCATAAAAGTAACATATTACATATTACTCATCACGTTTCTTAAAATTAATGCTGTAAATTACATAATTACTCGTTGGAGAAATGAATTTGTTAAGCTACTCTTTACATTACTTTCTCGTTACACCCTAAATTAACCTGAAATGCATCATCACATAATTACCAGTAAAACAATATAAACCTGAGGCTACACACCAACACAAATCCCAATCCTAATGACGGCACACAGCATCTGTCTTTTAGTTTTTACATGTGAACACAGATGAAAGATGAAGAACCAGCCCAAAGACTCCGAGGCTGCGAGACTGCTCATCTTTGTTACCTGCTGAAATTCAGGCTTATGGGCTGGGGTCACCTATGGCTAGCTTTTGGCTAGCATGGTGTTAGCTTGCTGTAGGTGCAGTTGCTTGCAAAAAAGCAGTTGTTTTTGTCCATAATGCATTTTGCACTTTACCATCATGATGTCCACTCTTTGCACAGTAAAAATAGAATTTCCATATCTCCACTGTAGACCAGCGTTTTCCCACACACAAACTAAAGTGAGCTGATTGTAGCAGGAAGAAAAAGCTCTTCTCATGTTTTTACTTTTTCTATCCACCTGCCGCGCAGATAACCAAAGCACCTCTGTAACGCAAACAACAAAATAATTGTAACTGTAATGTCATTACTGAATGTAGTACGGTAAGGGGTTACATAAAAAAAATACAATGTGTTACTTTTAACATATTACACCAAGCACTGATCATGACTGGTAATGCCACATGTGTACTGGTCACATTTCTGCAAAACCTCAATAGTGAACATTCAACAAATGCATCTTATTTTACTTATTTGGATTTCAAAACGTATGCTTGCTACTATTACTCATCTCGCTTCTTTAAAAGGTCTTGCATATCAACTGTTTGTCCTCAACATATTCATGTGTTACCTGTAGTTTTATGAAAGTTTTATCTGAGTACATGGATCTATATGTTTGTTGAGCGTGTGTGTGTGTGTGTGTGTGTGTGTGTGCATGCACTCAGCAGCAGTGAAGAATGAAATGTGATGGATCCATCCACAGGAGCCTAAATGCAAACTCCATCTGCCTTCGTGGCCTCTGTGCACCCGCACTTCTCTCAACAGCCCCCCTTTAAGATACTCGTTTCTCACATTTCCACACTGTGTACAGTCTGATAGTCTGCTTTACTTGCTCAGGTTTCTCTGGTGTTTTGTTTTTTCACCAGCACAGCTAATAAACTGTATGTGCACAACCTGTCTGTCTGCATGTCTTGCTCCAACCTTTTTAAACACCATTGCCATTTGCTTATATATATCACAGATTGCAGGAATAAGCAGGATAATACTGCTGTACATAAATGTGTTTTCATTTAAAAAAAAATAAAATGGAAAATTGTCTTCCCATTAGCTGCCAATGCCAAGAGAGAAAAACCAGAGGCTGTCTTTTTTCAGCTTGCAGGGATTAGTAGGTACTAGTTACGCCAATAATCACACACTCACTCACTCTAACACGTTCTCTCACATACCCACATTTGCTGCGAAGCATCCCGTGCACTTGCACATTCTCTTAAACACAAGGGCAAACATATGCTGTCACACAAACACATACAAACTCGAGAACTTTGAGAGGCAGCCAGGCTGTGAGCGCTGTGAGGCCACATGATGGTTGGAGGGAGATTTGAGAAGGCTTATCTGAGGATAGATAGAGCAGCAGACTGCAGCTGTGCTGAAATGATTTATGTCAGCAGAAACACACACTTGCCTTTTTGAAGCCTCAGATATTTGCGAGTATATGTGAAACACAAGTGCATGTTATTGCAGCGGAATTGCACACGATACAAATGCTTACCTGTAAAATCAATTTGCACTCTAGTGTGTGACGAAAAGCTAATGTAAGTAGATTACTAGCTGGCTTTAGTCACACTACACAACAGCAGCATTTACAGTATTCTCTTTATCTGCAGATGTTTATAAGAACCAACTGAATGCATTAGGAGCTTAAAATATGTTGTCTGGATGTTTGCATGTATTCGGCATAAGCAAATGAAACAAAGCTCCAACAACACGTGTTAATTGATTCAGTGTACTTACTAAT
>VOQK01028219.1:11625-24189 GCA_015052645.1 Benitochromis conjunctus
AGCCTTCCTTTACTCGGCCCTCATCCAAGCTGGCCTTTCACCCCAGATTACACTGCTTATCATGCTGGTTGTCCCATTCACTATGGTGATAAGGTAAGTGTGCAGGGACAAAGATTCTCTACAAATCTGGATTTTTTTGCTGTGACTCATCTCTCAAGCACATTAGTTAGTTGTTCTTTTGTGCTTTCTTATTTGATGACGACTCTTCACATACATTTCTGTGATGCAGACATTTTCTGCATGCCACAGTGAAACTTAATTGGGGTTTGTGAAGAGCAATTTTGAATTAAGCTCATGTAGGTCTAAGGTGTAGTTAGCCCAATGCTTTCATCTGTGTAGTGTCTGTATGTAAGTACTGTTGGGGATGAGGTGGTGTATAGTCACTTTAACTGAGTGCAGTTGACTCCAGTTCAGTCATCCGAGGGATGATGTTGACTGGATGTAGTTTGTATTTCCTGTTGAGACTTTTTTTCCCCCCTGTAAACTGTGAATACATGAAGCTGAAACTTACACATTATAACATAAAATTGTTTCTCTTTTTTTTTCATCCCAATAATTTTACCAGCTATTTCTTCCTGCTGGTGTTTCCACCTTCATTACCTCAGTGGAGGATCAAGGAGACGGAGTATGCAGCTTTGGTCTCTGAGGACAGACAGCAACTTCTGGACAGTTCAGAAGACGAGGAGCCAGAGAGCTCCAACACAGGTAAATGTCACATCAAAAGGATGTAGCATGGAATCAGCAATAAATTTAAATTTAAATAAAGTTCAGCGACCAAATCCCATAAAGGCTCCCAACTCATTTCATTGGTTGATATATCTACTAACTGAACACTAACACATAAGTTCCTGCAAGTTTCTGAGTCCTCCATGTCATCAGTTTTGTTTTCCCCAAGAATAAATAAATTGCATAAACATTTTAAGAAATAATTTGCACACAAAAGGCAGATTTAAAATAATTTAAATTTGAAGTTTGTCTATAGACGCTCACGTTTTCAAAACATTTTCTCACAATGATGGCTTTACACTGTTGCACTGTTGACACATCGTTGCTATGCTGTCATCTAATCAGATGATCATTAACACGTGTCAGTTTAGCAGTTTGACATGGTGAGAGGAAATGTCGTTCAGATGCATGTCTAGATGGAAAACAGTGAAATAATTCATAGGTATATGTCTTGATGCATGCTCAAACATCCAGGTAAGGAAATCCCAGAACGCTGACTCTGTTCATCTGGACGTAGCGTTTCAGTGGGAGAAACGTTTCAACGTTAGGGGATAATTTAGTTGATGAGAATGGGCCTGATTCAGGGTCAGGAAATTAAAGGTCTTTAAGACATTCGTGTAGTTTAGCTAATCCACATGTATACATTTATTCTACAGAAAAGACTGATGTAGAATTGGAATTAAAGCACAACATTAGTTTCTATTTACCTCAGCTAAAAAGGAAGAGGTCCATCTCCATCTTCTTCCACTTATCCGGGGCCGGGTCGCGAGGGCAGCAGCCCAAGCAGAGAAGCCCAGACCTCCCTCTCCCCAGCCACCTCCTCCACCTTGTCCAGGGGGAACACCATAGTGTTCCCACGCCAGCTGAGAGATATAATCTCTTCAGCGTGTCCTGGGTCTGCCCCGGGGCCTCCTCCCGGTGGGACATGCCCGGAACACCTCACCCAGGAGGTGCCCAGGAGGCATCCTTGTCAGATACCACCTCAACTGGCTCCTTTCAATGTGAAGGAGCAGCGGCTCTACTCTGAACCCCTCCCGGATGGCCGAACTTCTCACCCTATCTCTAAGGGAGAGGCCAGCCACCCTCACACTCAACTATCTCTTCACCACAATGGACTGGTGCAGCGTCCGCATCACTGCAGCCACAGCACCAATCGGTCTGTCTAGTTCCTGCTCCCTTCTCTTATCACTGGTGAACAAAACCCCAAGATACTTAAACTCCTCCACTTGGGGCAAGAACGTTTCCCTGACCCGGAGTGGGCACTCCACCCTTTTCTGGCTGAGGACCATGGCCTCAGATTTGGAGGTGCTGATTTTCATTCCCACCGCCCACCCCTGCCAATCCAGAGGTACAGCCCCTGATCTCCACGCAACATTGTAGAGGCGTGTCAACCAGTCGGTACCTATTGGCTGCCTCCGTAGTCCCACAGGCTAACCAAGCTCGATAGGACTGCTTCTTCAGCTTGGTGGCTCCCTTCACCTCTAGTGTCCATCATCTGGTTCGGGGACTACCACCACGACAACCAACCACCTTGTGGCCACAGCTCAGTTTAGCGAGGGGATACTAGGATATCCACCCCAGCCTGCCGCCTCTCACTCGGGGCTCCTCCAGACTGAGACAGAGTCCAACCCCTCTCCAGGAGACTGGTTCCAGAGCCCAAGCTGTGCGTTGAGGTGAGCCCGACTATATCTAGCTGGTACCTCTCAACCTCACGCACTAACTCAGGCTCCTTCCCCACCAGAGAGGTGACATTCCATGTCCCAAAAAAGTAGAGGTAATGTTATTAATCTGTCAGTCAGCAGGATAATAGCCCAAATGTTAAATTTTAAAATTGCAAAACAGGGCAAATTTTATAATTTCAAGTATAAATGACAGACCTCTTAAAAGGTCTCTCTTGTTGGTTCTTTAGCTTAGCCTCTGTTCACAGAAGAGTCAAAATAGACAAAGCACTGGTGAAGTGAAGAAGTGAAACTGTCTGCTGCAGTATTGTTCGTGTTTGTCTCACGTGCTTTTTGATCTTTTCTAATGCCTCTCTGTCTTTAAGGTGACCATGCTGTTGTTTCCTTTTTAAACAATCAGCATTTGACCTTTGCAAAGTGTCACTGGCATTGGCAGGGGTGTAGCGCACATGTCCATACAGATTACCTGAGTTTTTGCATGTTTCAAATGGCATATATCTGCAGTGGCATTTTACATATATTAGTCAGCTATAACTGATTACACAATCAAACATTAGTTTCACTTGCAGAAAGTCGTCTTTGCACAGCTTCATCTTCACTCTCTTACTGCAGATAACAGATTCCTACAAATATTTCAGAACAAGAACCCAGTTAAGGAATTAAGTGTTTCTATCCAGTGAATCACTAAAGTACTTTTAATTTTAATGCAGAGGATCAAAAGTTCAGCTGAAAGACTGATGAACTACAACATCGCAAACAGAAGACACAAGAAAAGAACAGTTATCTTAAGTATTTGAGCTAAATAAATAGCATAGTTTAGTTTAAGGTGAGCAAGTTAGTGTTAACACTGCAAAAATGCATTTATAGGAGCAGATCATTTACTCTAATATGCTCATTTTATTGAGCAAAAGTGTAGCCAGTTCACTTAAAACTTGACCAGGGCTAAGAGCAGTGGATAATGAACTGTTTCCATGAGGGAGCGGGTAATGTCCCAACAAAATGAATACAGTGTTATGACAGGTTTTAACTGTTTTTTTTGGGGGGGGGGTTGGGGTCTCGGAAGCTGAGACTGCTGTTTCCTGGATTAATTTGACAGCTTATTAAGAGGACAGGGTTAACTGGGAGAGGCTGCTTACGTTATTTAGAGTTTGCAGTATAAAGCTGAATTCAGTGTGTAAGCTGCATGATGCACACAAGACAATAACATGTTAATGTGTATGTATACGTGAGCAGTGCTGAGAAAAGATGCAGAGGCATTAGCTAATACTAAACTAACTAAAGAAACATTTCTGCATTCACCTTGAACTGGGATTATTCCCGTCCTTTCACTGCTCCACGCTAAATTCACTTCGGTACTGTTACAATAAAATATCTGTATGATTATTAAAGGCCAAGAAATGTGTGTTGCTGAAGAGCTACGCCGCGCGTCCACTACTGCCCTGCCTCTGAGCAATCACCATTGCTCTCGTCATGATAACATCTCCCTCTCTCGTTCCAGATAAACTAATATTTCTAGCAGCTATCACGACCACATCAGGACAAAATGACTTCAGTGTTAAATTTGATGCGATTTGCAATTTATTTTTCTGCTAAGATGAGTATCTCATGGCTGCGTGACCCATTTAAATTCTCTCCTCTCATAATGTTGTGCTCTGAAAATGCATACACAATAAAACCAGCTGTGGAACAACTGTCCAGGCTTTTCAGTGGCTCAGCTGACACTGGGTCTCTTTAGTAAATGCACAGTTAGTAAATATGCCTCTATGTAGTTTGACAGTTTTGACCATTCAGTTGCTTCATTGGCAGCATTACACTTATTCATGAGGCCAAATTGTAGCTGTAGTAAAATACGAGTGCTCCCAGGCTCTGCTCTAGCTGTCTCAGTTTCTGACCATCTTTGGTACACAAACTGATCACATGTTCCACTCTGTTCTCACTCATGTGACTGGTACTGATACTCAGTGTATTGGCAATTTCTTCCTATTGCTGCTCAACAGTTTGTATAGTTGTCACCTGCTACAGTGGCCTCAGTGAGAGGCTGCTATGTGTGTACGTATCATGTAGTACCCAGAAATTAAATCAGCATGAAGTACAAGCCATTGATTCATTGATCTGTAATTTCTGACCACGTTATCACTGCTTTGTTTTTGCAAGCTGAGGAGAAACTGCAGCGTTTTTTTAGCATTTGACAAAGGCAGAGAAAATGAGGCTACTGACTTCGTCTCCCGCTGTGGGACTTCACAGTTTATGTGAATCATTGTCGTTTTAAAGTTCTGCTGTTTGTTGTGGAAAATTAACCGGGCCATGTTCTCTTCCCCTTGAATGTAACAGAACAACCCACTGGGCCTCTCAGTTTCAGAGAGAGACTGTGTGTCATCAGAGTAAGTACACTGCGTACTTGTTTGATTTGAGATTGTGTTCAGCCAAATTGTTACTGAACTTGATTTCTGCGAGCAGGGCTTGTGGAGGTTTGTGATTCCCCTGGGAGTGGTCTACCTAACCGAGTATTTCATCAACCAGGGTTTGGTGAGTCCTCTGGTGCCCTCTAGCATCACACTCGGCTCACTGCATGCTGTTAAGTGAAACTTGGGTCTGATTTCATGTGATGTTGTGATAATATTGAACCAAGAATATATTTTTCTTCTTCTTTTTTTTCCTCTGTAAGATGGAACTCTTGTTTTTCCACAATGTTTCCCTGTCCCATGCAGAACAGTATCGCTGGTCAGTGATCCATTACAAACAGTATTCAGTATGACTGACTTCATGCAGATTGTTTTGGGGTGTGCAGCTCTACTTGTTTCTTCTTTGCATCCTCAGGTATCAGACTCTGTACCAGCTTGGTGTACTGATCTCTCGATCCTCTCTGCACTGTCTGAAGATCAGGAAACTGTGGATTCTCTGTGTTCTGCAGGTGAGAAATGAGAATAAAATACAAATCAGCACCAGAGGGATGTCTGGGTTAAGCTCCGCTCCCTTTTTTCGACAAGGTAGAGGAGCTTAACCTGCAACTTTCTTCTGACTGGCTGCTCATTACAAACACTAGATTTGAACATCGGTATGTGTTGCTGCTGTGCTCAAAGTGTGTACACACAAATCTGGCAAGAAATAAGGAGAAATCTGACTGTAGAAATGAAATAATAGCATGTGAGGGCCAAGGAAGAAGCCAGAAGAGGCGTGGCTTTGCAGAGTGTTTCCACAGGAGACACAACTGTTTAAGAAAATGTGACACTGAAATAGTAGGAGTGCTGAATAAATGAAATCCCTCAAAACACTTTAAGTGGCTCAAAAAAAAAAAAGCTTGGAAAAGAAGTTGAAATAAAGCAGACCAACAGACCACATGAAAAAGAAGAAAACGTATCATGTGACCTGTGAGGAAACAGTGGAGATATGAGATAACAGGATATGTTTAAATGGATAAACAGTGAAAGCTCGCACCTTTCTACTTAGTATTTTGTTTTCTTTACATGAATTTTATTTTTTATTGTTAATCTCAACTAAATAGATTTTCTTTGAGAGGTTTTCATTTGTCTTCCTGGGTCATATAAACACGAAGAATAACAAACGCGCCATGGTAACAGAATACAGTCAGAACTGTGTAATGGCACATCAACATGTGGTGCATCTGAAAGATTACATGGAGACAGAATAAGACAGTATAGAGCTTTCCATTCATTAAAGTCATGTTCACACAGTAGAAGTAGGAGAATCGTTTCCATGACATCATTACTTAGTGTATGGTTTGTTTTAAGGTGATTGAATCATGTGTTTGTGTTGTTTTGTGATGCAGATAACAGCACATGCATATGGGGTTGTTACATGTGTGCGGATGTGTAGCACTTTCACACAGAGATCAAACCCTGCTCTTCACTTTTAAGCTTGTGTTTCTCAGAGCTGCTCCTCTCTCCTCTCCACAGGGGGTGAACGCGGTGTTTCTTCTGTTCGCTGTACGGTACCTGTTCCTGCCGAGTGTTTGGGTGGTGTTCGCTATTATCCTCTATGAGGGTCTGCTGGGTGGAGCAGCTTATGTCAACACTTTCCACTTCATCAGCAAGGAGGTAAAGTCATCTTTCTGTGTGCTGGTATGTTACATGAAGAGCAGCTGTTTGCTCTTAATGCAAATGCTAGCTTTTCCCATTGCATTACACAGTGTTCTGCTTTCACTGTATTTCCTTTCACTCTTAGTTTTTCCAGGGTCTTGCACTCTGTTATATTCAGCCGTGTCGTAAGGACAGCTTCAGAGAGCCATTCACACGGTTTAGACTCTAAAGTACTGTAGACAGTCCCGACTTTAGGAATTCAGGAGATTAGGAGATCAGTACAGAAACGGCCGTGCACTGTTGAGCTGTTTTCATTCTGCAGTAAGTATGCATCCATCTCGGAGTGTCTTCTCTTTTCTTCTACAGACTGAAGACAGACACCGGGAGTTCGCCATGGCTGCTGCCAGCGTTGGAGATAGCCTGGGCATAACTGTGGCTGGACTCATATCTATTCCTGTCCACACTTACTTCTGTTCATTATAACCAAGCCCACACACTGACCAGCACGATGAGTAAGCAAAACGTGGGTGGGTGTGTTTGATTTTTAAATCGGAACTAGGTTAGAGACAAAAAGCAGACATTACATAAAAATGTCAGTATAAAATCAATGACTCCACATCCTGTACTTGCTTCATATTTATAGATACCAGCAAGTAAACCTTACAGAAAGTCCAGAGTCCAAAAATGAGTTTTTTTGCCTTCAGCCAGGGATCAAATTATATCAATAACATCCTGTGTTCAATAACATCCTACCCACGATCACAGAAAGTAGGCCCAAAACACAGATCAGAGAAACCGATAGGACAGAAAATATCATGTGTTGTTTTGATGACCAGTTTCTTTGTGGTTTTGCTTCATGAAAAGCCTTCCTGTGGTTCACCAGACAAAAGCTTTCAGTGTGAAACAAGGTCAGGATATGTTTGGGCCAAGTCTTCGACACGCTCAATTTGATATAATGAATAAAAGAAATATAAATGCCACACATTTTGAAATCACAAAACAGGAGATGTAGTCAGAGAAATTTTACTTTGTTTTAATTGTGGTAGCTAAAGAGTCATCCTGAAGTATACCGTATCTCTGTGCCGTGAAGAGGCAGCCAGTGTTGTGTAGGAAATCACTCCACACCAACCTGCAACACTAACATTTACCTAAAATCTAAACAGTTATTTTACTGAGCTTCATTTTAACGTTCGTCTAACTCCTCAAACTGAACTCTGGGCTCAAAAACAGTGCCATAAGTGACTCTTTACTACTTAGTGAGGATGTGAGATGTTTCATCTCTCTTGTGCCATTACTATTTTCAGAGCCAGAGAGAATAGTTGTTGAATGCTGCAATAATATTTTTGGGAGGTGAAATTATGATAACAGCTGATTATCTGCAGAAACTGTGAGTAAATATAATGCTGAAGCCTGAGGGTTGTCAGTAAGTGCCTTCTATAATTAGTAGTTCTATAGTTAAGTGTTTAATTCATGTTAATACAGAAATAGCAGATATGACTTTACTAATTCAGTTGTAGTCAGACGTTTACATACAATCATCATGGAAGTGAATCTGAAATTTAGGATTTTAATTATGTTTTTGACATGACTTTATACGTGACGTCAACCTTACTGCATATGCTTAAAGTCCAGGTTTGTATCAGGAAACCAGCCGACTTAAATAAGAAGAGTGGCCAAATCTATAGTCAGGATTATGCCTGATTGTAGGGCAGTTTACATGTATCTCTATTCTTTGAATCCAAAATAAATTCAACCATGTGCACCCAGGTCTAATTTTTAAAATCTATTTTGCAGATGCATGCTGCAAAAATCATTTGTCCCTGAGAAGAGAACAATTCAAAGAAATTATTAAAAGTCCAAAATGACCATGACATTCATGTCCATCATGAGTGTATGTCAACTTTGACCCCAGCTGTATGTTAAATCACTGGTACTATTTAAACAGTTTTTAAAATAAATCTGATCAAAAATGCCTTCTGTTATAGGTTTTAACACCAGGAGAGGGTTGTGGGCTTGTTTCAGAGTTGTATAAAAACAATGTCATTTGTTTTTGTGATGTTTGTCGTGTGCAACTCGACATCATTTTGCTCAACTGTCGCTTTTTTGATTCTGCAATTTTTCCAGAAAAGTTATGGACATAAAAAACTGCTTGTTAAACTGTGTCACAAATATTCCCTGCAGGTGGAGCACAGAACACCTGGGAATGGTTAAGATGTGAAACAGAGTTGATTTCCATCTTTTTGTTGTAAAATAAAGAAAATAGAGGTTGCTGACGCCGTCATGCTGACGTGTATTGGACTAAAATTCTTGGAAGTGCTTCTGTTATTTTTCTTAAAACATTGTGGACTATTGAATTTGTTTTCTTTTCTTGTTTGTGTTGTTTTTCCTTGAACAGAAATACTTGTTTAAAATGTTTTAGTAACAGGAATACGATTTATGTCCTTAAATACTTGATCCATGTATCCTGTTTTCTCCTGAACACTCAAATGCAGACCGATGGGCACAGTCGTGCTGACATTATAATGACCACATAAAGCTAATGCTAATGCTTAACTGGAAGAACCTTGTTACAACATATTATTGTTTTTTAATCTTCTGATTGCTTCAAATCTAATTTTACAGAAAATCAGAAATGACGTTAACTTTGACTTTGCTAGACTGCCAGTTACCTATGAACATGTGGCCTTCACTGTATGTGGGTTGTCCTTTCTTGCACAGAGACCAATGACATTTCTAATTGTACACTTTATATTAAAAAAAAAAGTGTATGTGTAAGAAACTGGAATGTGTTGTGCTTTATTACCTCTGGTGATCTAAGATGACATAGGTTGGTTTTTAACTGTGGTTCCTGAGCCACTCATTAACCTAATATTTCATTCAGAATCATTGGGGGGGAAGTAAGGTTACTGTAGTGAGCAATCTCCGCTATTTTCTCTACTGTCCACTTTTTGTGCCTAATATCCCAAAGCTATAGGTGACGTTTCTTTAGGCTACTGCTCCATAACACACAAAATGTTTCTGTCAAGCTGTTCACTGACAAAGTTTCATGTTAAACTTCTACTTGAACTACATTACATTTCATAGTGTAACATGTCTACTAGTACATCAAGTAAAAAAAAAAGAATGTTGTGAAAACTTTAATTCTTTATAATTAAATTAAAGGGGTATATTCTACATCCATTACAAGTCAAATATTTCAGTATTTCAATATTTGTTTGATTTTAATGATAATGGTTTATATCTCATGAAAATCAGAAATCCTGTATCAAAATATTAGAATATTTATTTTCCAGTTTCAGCAAGAGGGGATCAGACAGCCAAGGCATCTGCTTTTGACCTCTGCTCAGTCCACACTGCATCAGACCCCTATGAAGCTACTGGCCTATTGCGGGGCCATAGGATGGCTCGAAATTAAATACTGTATTTCTGACTTTATGTTGTGGCCTTAAACTTGATCAAAATGGAAAGAAGGCGGATTGAAATACTTTACATGCAATGAATACAGAGTTTATGAAAGCTTTTTTTTTTAATTAAATCGCTTTTAAAGAAAAAAAGAAAAGAAAGAAAAGTAAGCTTTTTCGTGATATTCGGTTTTTTGGGATGGACTAGTAAGTGATGTGTAAGTTGCCTAGACTGAGCAATGCGCTTCCTATACCGGAAGTTGCAGAAGACTTGCGAGTGTTCATGAGCACAGCAGGAGTGAACCGGCAAAGACGAGACCGGGGGAAGAAGAGGGGCCAGTGAACAGCGAGTGAGCCGACAATCCATGGACTGAAACATATTAACGTTGGTTTCTTAACATTTTTCTCGCTCGCTGTTTTATTTATTCGTGTTAAATCATTTTTTTTAATTGTGTTGTTCGTATTGGCTAGCTTACTGGCGACATTAGCACTAACCAGCGTTGACGCCGAAAACCAAGTAAGTTAGCCCAGGTCGGCATCGATTAGCCCGCTACATGCAACATTTCAACTACGCTAAACACATTGTTTTTCTCTTTCTCTAGCACATAGATTATGTGTGGTTCGTTGGTACCGACTGTCAGCGATTTTTGTGAAGCATCTGTTCAAATTCCCAAACAAAATGGTTGGCTAAGTTATCAAAGAATCAGTTGTTCACTGACGTCGTTAGCTGTGATGTAAGCTAAAGTGCTAATATTAGCTTTCTGCTACGCCCCGAGGCCTTACATTCCCTGACGGACAACATCAGTTTTCTGTGATAGGTGTGAACAAACTAGTCTTACGAATTTCACAGTGGTAAGCTAAATTGGCGTTTAGTTAGAAATTTCTATGTACGATCGAGTCTCATTTATCACACAGCAGACGTTAACTAAACTGGATTATCCGCCTACCAGCTTGTTATTGCGATGTTAAGCTCGGAATTACTTCGGCTGAATAACCTCATTTATGTTTTCTGTCTGCAGTTCGTCACTCCGAGCACCGTCACAGCTTTACCCTGACTTTTAAGAGCCGAAGACCCCCGGCTGCTGTCGAGGAAGTTATTGTTTTGGCTGTCTGCTCTCGGAGCCACATATTTAAGCGAGCCCAGTGTGTGTGAGAAGAGGAGTGTGTGCCTGGTGTGTGAGCAGATCTCCCTATGTGTGTGACAATGGGGGACATCAGTGACCTGGACCGACAGATAGAGCAGCTCAGACGCTGTGAGCTCATCAAGGAAAATGAAGTCAAAGCACTGTGTGCCAAAGCCAGGTAAGCATCAGTGTGCTTGGACCAACAACAGTACTTGTGTTTCATCAATTATACACCCTTGACTCAAGGCATAAAACTATTTAGCAGTTGTCTTATGTTTGCATACTTCAAGAAGGGGAAGGAAAATCTTGAGAATTGTGAATTAAAAAACACTTGAATAGGGGTGAAATTTAGTAGAGCTTAAATATTTTTTTTATATGAGATGTTCAAAAGTAATGGGACATCCTCTTTGCCTTAACTATATGCAGAGCAATAGCTTCATTGACAAAGGGGTCCCCACATGGGGTAGCTCTGCATGTTTGATTTGGCAGAGTTTTACAGATGCCAAAAACTGATTAACTACACTAGCCAGGCCTGCATCAGACTCTGGACAGTTACCGCTGAGAATATTAAAGGAAATATATTTAATTTCTAACAATATATAACAGGAATAGTTTACAAGTTGTTAAAACTTAAACCCTTGGGTGACTGTTAAACTGTTTGCATTGTGCATATGAACATGCTACTGGGTATGTTGGGTAGGCCTTGATCATGTTGTTTCTGTACACAAATACACAGTAAACAAAACAATATTTTTTATTTAAAGTAAAAATTTTAGTCAATCACCATATAAATGTTATGAATCCTACTGTTGCCAAGTGTTTGCTCATAGAGGGCTGTTTGATTGTTGACATTTTCTCTGGGGATCTGACAGGATCTTTACCTTACTGTATAAAGCACTTTGAGGGCAGTGTTGTTGTTATTTGGTGCTATATAAATAGAATTGAATTGAATATTGGTACCCTAAGTAGTTTATAGGCTAAGTTTCATCAAGATTGAAGCTCTTGGAGGAGTCCAGGATAAGAAAACAAACACATAGGTAGGCTACCATCATTATAGGATAAGGCAGACCAATCGTAGGCCCATTTTGAGTTGGATGCCAACTGCCATACAAGCTCATTAAATGGAGCCTTATCCTGACTGACCTTTGTTAGCCAATCAACTGCTCCTTGATATTATTAAATAATCAAGTAACTTGGATAAAGATGATGGAGAAACAATTGATCTAATCTATCAATCTGATCTTAATTTTGATAGAATATTCTGGTTGGTGGAGGGGCTTAGGTGATGGGCCACCCCAAAAAGTCGATCTGTTTAGTTTTGATATATTTTAAGTTGCAGTCAAATTTTGTTTGCAATAATGTGACAGTGGTGTTGGTCTGGATTGTTACATCAATCAGCTGTGTTTCTGGAGTCGCACCAGGAAACGGTAGATGTGGCCACTAGGGGGTGCTAGCCTGTAACTCAAAGGATTATTTTTATGTTCTGCTGCTAGTCTTGTGCTGTATTATTGTGCATTATTTGTTTATTAATAAATATATATATATATATATTTATTCCTTTTAGAGAGATTTTGGTTGAAGAAAGCAATGTCCAGAG